>JAOALB010000056.1:0-299059 GCA_025331125.1 Mycogone perniciosa | reverse complement strand
TGGATGTGTGTGTGTGTGTGTGTGAACCCATGACGTCTCCTCTCAGTTCGTCAGGACAGGGGACATGTTATCCCACTCATTCGTTTCTGCGGCCTTGATCATCCATTTCCCCACGCTCTCCCTGCTAATAGACGGGTTCCAGCCACAGCCAGCACCATCATCCGGCCAGACTTTCACATTCATAGCTAGACCTTCAACCAGCCTCGCAGGACGAGCCAAAACAAAAGGCACACCGCTGTTCCTGACCAAAGCATCCATGCCATTATGGTCCTTGATGGTGAGGTTCATGGTGCTATGACGCATGACGAAGCGGATCGGTAGACTGAGGTTATCCCGCGACGAGCCAGCGCCAAAAAGCGAGTTGGCGACGATTTTAGGCGGGGCTGTGAAGGGAGTGTTGGAAATTGCAGAGAGGAGGGTTTTTGTGGTGGATGTGAGAAGATCGGGGGGGGAGTCGGGATGTAATGGCGAGAAGGGGTTTTCGCTTGTACGACGGGGGTTGATGGTGGTGAGGATGGCGGAGGGGAGAGTTGGTGTTGAGAGGGCTTTTTGGATATCTGGTTGAGAAGACGGGGTTCCTAAGTCGACGTTAGTTTCTATTTCTCTTATTTTATATAATGAATGAGGGTATATACCTTGGATGATGGTGAGGTTTGGATGGGGAGGGATGGAGGTTGGGTTGCGGATGAGGACTGTGACGGTGTGGCCTCGGTCAAGGGCTTCTTGAAGGGCGACACGGCCGTTGCGACCGCTTGCTCCGGAGATGAAGATGTGCATTTTTGTATAGGAGAAGCAGGAATCAGAAATGATGCGAGTTGTTGAGGGCGAATGGGTTGTCTCTAAGATGTGTCTTGTTTAAGACTGTGAATGTTGGGGGATCTCTCTTGTCTAGAATGGTAGAGAACTCAGGATTGTGAATACAAGAATATCAAAGACAATCTAACACCATTCCCATCCATTTGTCTTTATATACTTCATCTGGACTCCTTGCGGGTCGGAGGGTTGAATGCAGTCTGTCCATTCGGCCGATATTGAATCGGATCCGTACGCAGTCGGCCGGTTGAACCGCCCTTCTCCGTACGGATGGATGCGCACTCCGGAGTAGCTTAAAAATGAACCTAATGGATCTTCCGTACGGAGTACTCCATAATGCGTTTTGCCGGATGCTTTAATTAGGTGTACTATTATAAGAAGTATTAGTGTCCCCTATCTGTATATTATTCATTCATCACCTGTTGCGGAGCCTCGGTATCGTTAGAGCTCTCCCCGCATTTTAGTTGGACAACAGCCGGTTTTAGTGATGGAGCTGAACGGGCTCCCTGCAGGAGCAGTTGGTTGTATTATTACTACTTCGTACTACTCCGTAATAGTGAGTAGGATTTATCACCAGCCTCCCCCCAACATGGGATCCGAGGTTCTACTCACCAATTACCACTCCTTCGATTGAGTCGAGCTGTCATCATGGCTCGCAAACAAAAGTCACCCGTCTACGTCCTCGGCGTGGGCATGACAAAGTTCGTCAAGCCCCGAGGCAAGGTCGACTACACCGAACTGGGCTTCGAAGCCGGCATCAAGGCCCTCCTAGACGCCCAGATCAACTACGACGATGTCGAACAGGGCATCGCTTGCTTCGCCTACGGGGACAGCACCTGCGGCCAGCGCGTCTTCTACCAATTCGGCATGACGCAGATTCCCATCTATAATGTCAACAACAACTGCTCAACCGGCAGCACAGGTCTGGCCATGGCGCGCACGTTCGTGGCGAGCGGAGCGGCCGACTGCGTCATGGTCGTGGGCTTTGAGAAGATGAATCCGGGTAGCCTGCAGAGCATCTGGAAGGATCGCGAGCGCCCGACGGGCACGACGACCAAGATGATGGCCGAGACCAGGGGTGTCACCAACTCGCCCGCCGCGGCGCAGATGTTTGGCAACGCTGGCCGCGAGTACATCGAAAAGTACGGTGCCAAACCTGAAGATTTCGCTGAGATTGCACGCGTCAATCACGCCCACTCGCCCAAGAACCCGTACTCGCAGTTCCAGGACGTGTACACGCGCGAGCAGATCCTCGCGTCGCCCGTGATCCACGAGCCCCTGACCAAGCTGCAGTGCTGCCCGACGTCCGATGGCGGCGCAGCGGCGATTCTGGTCTCGCAGGACTTCCTCGACGCTAGGCCGCATCTCAAAGCCCAGGCCATTGAGGTTGCAGGGCTGTGTCTCGCGACGGATGCGCCGAGCTTGTTCTCGCGCAGCGATATCGACTTGATGGGGTACGACATGACGCAACACGCGGTCAAGACGGCCATGGGCGAGGCGGGCATCACGCCGCAGGACGTTCAGGTCGTCGAGCTGCACGACTGTTTCAGTGCCAACGAGATGGTGCTGATTGATGCCTTGGGCCTCAGCGAGAAGGGCAAGGCGCACGAGCTGGTGCGCCGCGGCGACATCACGTACGGGGGCAAGTATGTGATCAACCCGTCCGGCGGGCTCATCTCCAAGGGCCATCCGCTAGGCGCGACGGGCATTGCGCAGTGCGCGGAGTTGGTATGGCATCTCCGCGGCTGGGCGAACAACCGGGCAGTTCCTAACACCAGGTACTGTCTGCAGCACAACCTGGGACTGGGCGGCGCGGCGGTGGTGGCGGTTTATCGGCGGGCAGATGGACAGCGTGCGCCGAGCATAGACTCGGAGACGGTGGGAAGGGCGAACGGGTTGGGCTACAATCCGGCGGTTGAGGCGAAGGGATTCACGGCTCAGCAGGCGGATGAGGTGCGTAGCAAAAAGGCGAGGAGTGAGTGGGCGCTGCAGGATACACAGAAGAAGGTTGAGGCGCGGTTCTAATAGTCGTGATAGTAGTAGGGGACCTGGGATATGGTTTTTTGGAGATGTGGTTGCATGCTGATGAAACAACAACCTTTTCTCTTCCAACAGATCGATGTGCTAGAGGCCTGGGTATAGTCCTCGTTTATTGTATTATTTCGATTTGTATCCGGATCCTGTGGCCCAGAGTACCATTCTCTCGATTTCCATCATATTCCACATAGAAAGTGTTGCTCCGTGTCTGCGAGTAACCGCGAGACAACCAACCCGTGCCCTCAAGCCACAGAACAAAAGGGGCAGCACAGCCCATGCGGCATTGCTTGGCCACGTCTGACCAACAACCACAATAGTCACAACAAGAAGACCGCGCAAAGAGATCAAAATCCATGGCAGCATTCTCTCCGTTCAGTCGCCTCCCTCTTGAGGTGCGACTCCTCATATGGAGAGAGGCACTTCCTAAAGAGGATGATCCTCCAGCTATCTACATGTACCACTGGAGATGGTCCAGCCAATTCCTGGCCCGCCGCCTCCAGCGAAACGCAACTGTCGAGCGTCAGCCCTGCGTGCTCCAGGTCGAGACGCCCTCTCTGGTCTGGGTCAGCAGGGAAGCCCGTAGTGCTGTGAGCGACTGGGCCCGCGCCAAAGGCTATGAACTGCGTCTATGCCACGAGACGCAGGGTCACGTCCTTGTGCGACAAGTCGACCCCAGGCGCGATGTATTCTACGTCGGGAACTACGAGTGGGAGCAGGAGGTCTCAATGCTCGGCATGACCCCGGACGATGATGAGACCCATGACACCAACCGTGACATCAGAGACCTATTCGCAAGCATCGAGCGCCTGGCCATGCCGACGCTCATGGTGGAGGAATACACCGAGAAGCTGAATTGGGTGCTGCAGATGATGCCCAATCTCAAATCCGTGTTCCTCGTGTGGGAAGAGCTGCCGAAGATGCTTCACACCACCAAGGCGCCCCCGGGAGGGACCGGCCAGCCGCGGTGGGAGGCAGAGGTGCAGCCGCGATATGAGCTGGAGCGCCTGGGCTCGGGACGGGACTGGCCGGACGAGGAGAGGCGGATAGAGATCGCTTCGGACGTTGACAAACATGTGGGCTGGATCAGGGGCAGCGTGTACGACAGCATGGAGTTTTACATGGGTTTGTCGACGGAGGAGCGTGAGCTTCCGGAGACGGTATGGGATGATGAAGTGGGAGATATAGTGATGGACTTTGCGCCTGTGAGGGTTATCACGAAGTGAGTGGAGGGCAGCATTATCGGCCCGTTCTGAGATGGGCAGTGTTACACATCATCTGTCATATATATATATTGTTGTAGCATGGGGAGTAGTTTACGAAAACTTGCTCATTCAAGCTCCTTAATTATAGTATATTATTACGAGTACTGCTAATACTCCGTAGCTCCCCCGCTAGCCGCAGAATATCCGAGTACTCGTACGAGTTAAAAATATATCTAACTAGCTAAATTACATTATTTAGGCCATTATATAGTTTTAAATGTTTCCTATCCCATAGCTGTTGGAAGGTCAAAGTGGTCGCAGACTTTTGAGACCCTACTGTACGAAGTACCTCTGCTAGCCATTTCAGCGGCAGTTGCAGCAGCATAACGGACAGGGGCATTATCCTGCATGAATCGAGGCCCTGGATGCATTTGAATCCGGCCATAAATCAAAGGAATAACGCGTTCGCAATAGCGTTCAGAATTAATTGTACCCCATTCCTTTTCCTAGAATAAAGCAGGTCCTTTACCAGCTTAGCCAGAAAAGCTGCCCCCAGAACATCTATCCGCCCTTGCGTTGATGCCGTTCGATGATATAAGTTGGCAGGTCTCGTCAGACTATAATTCGACATTCCATTGATCGATAGTCTAATCCCGATAGTCTAGGGTCCCATTAAAGGCGATGTTATCGATTCTTTTCGGAAACAGGGGGTTTCGCTGTTGCAACCTGGCGTTTATAGCCAAGCTTCCGCAATGTATAACGAATACAGTATTCGCCAACGTTATCCCAGCCTAGGGCTTGAGGAATTAAATGCAATGGCATTCGTTGGTTAGCCGGGGTAGCTGTGATGAATTCAATCAGCTCAGCAATTTGGGCTTCAGTCAATTTGCTAGGGCGGCCGCTGCGTTGTTTTGGCGTTTCTGAATGTGATATTGCCCAGCGGACTTGATCAATAGATAGGTTTAGTTGTTGCCCAATCGCGGCTTGTGTGTGGCCAAGTCGATGCATCATCTTAACATCTCGTCGTTGATCGCGGGTTGTATCAGATCGTCGTCGAGGCACGCGTTCGGCTTCCATATCGGCTGGAATACGATAGCTGGATTGAATGCTGTTGAAAGGGGGAAACGCGAAGAACGCGTCTGACAACCTGCAAAAGTTACTGTAAAAAGGCACCCTTGCGAGGCCCTTGTCCAGGGCGCCTGCTGGTACCAGCCCCACCGGGAATATGTTGGCCTGCAACCTCGTATATGAGATCTATGTCAAGATTAGCTGTTCTAAGTCATGTCCATTAATTATTAATAATATCCGAGCTGTTTCGGCAACACTGGAACTAGGGCGTTGAGCAAGTTTCATCTCAGGCTGAGCAAATTTCGCGGGGTTCTACGAGTAAATAATTCGGAGGCCAGAGAGGAGGGATGTCGTGATTGTGGCACAATTCCCGCTTCCGCGGCTTGCGACAGCTTCTATTAGATCATTATTAAGCGGACTCGGCCGGCTTCTCTTGTCACTGTCATCATTTCTTCTGTCAGCATAGATAAAGAGACGCATTTTCCTCCTTCTTCCGAACTACTACTACTCCTACAACGTCTCTTAGAAATCACCCCGCAATCTATACCAGTTCGCTCCATCACCATCTGTCAAAATGGCCGACACGCACACCTACGAGTTCAACGTCACCATGAGCTGCGGCGGCTGCTCTGGCGCCATCGACCGCGTCCTCAAGAAGCTCGACGGTATGTTTCTCTGCGTCTCAAACATGGGCGTGATCTGCTCGCTCCCAGCGCAGTGCAGCATCTGACTGACCACGTTTCGCAGGCGTCGACAGCTACGAGGTCTCTCTGGAGAACCAGACCGCCAAGGTCGTCACCGCGCTGCCATACGAGACGGTCCTCGAGAAGATTGCCAAGACGGGCAAGAAGATCAACTCGGCCACGGCTGACGGCGTTACGAAGTCTGTTGAGGTTCCAGCTGCTGCTTAAAGAGACACAAGCAGTGGTGGGGGCAGAGGAGGAGGAGGGGGAGGGGGAAGGGGAGGAGAATAGATGGGATTCCCGGTGTTTTCTTTGGCAGAGCGAGCGATTGCTTCTGATGAGATTACGAATCGTGCTCTTTGAACTCGGTCAGACAGATGAACTTCAATACATTGCTTTACGCAACTGCATCTCGATTCGAACCTCGTCATCTGATAGGCTCTGATATCGGCCGTTGTCCCTCCGTGTCCAACGTAGGGCGTCTTGCTCTTGTCCTGTAGCATCTTGATGGAGATGATGATGGCCAAGGATTTGGGCTACCCACCTTCGTCAACACGCAATCTTAGATGGGAAAAAATAGGCGATCTTGGCTGATCTTCTCCCTATCCTGATCACCAGTGAAGCAAGCACCTTGACCTTCACGCACCCTGGGACGGTTGAGAAACAGACTAGGCTATGCATGCACCTTGGACTGTGCATTGCACTATACGAGTACGGAGTCAAGATAGATAAAAAAAAATTAACCTTTTTTTTCTTTTTTCGAAAGACCGAGCTAGAATCTTGATCCGCTCGAGCGAAGGCCGGCCGGATCTCCATTCATCGGGGAAACGGGGCGAATCTATAGGATTGGTGTGGTCGTACTCTGAACGGAGGCTCCGTATGCGCGTGTAAGTCGAGGGCGCTGAGCAAACAGGGGGCGGCAGCGGAAGGGCGCGGATGCGATGATCGTAAGATCGAAGATGGGGAGATGATATCCCGTAGCGTTGACGATGGCGAAAACCTTAAGCCTTTACGAAAAGCTGGGGTAAATACCTGATGTTCTTGATATCGTGCCATTGTTGCTTTGTAGTTATTTCTGTTTCATCAGATATTATTATGATACGTCTACGTCATCTCTACTCGCGGAGACAATTCATCAAGCAAGTACGGAGTAGATACGAAGTACAGGTACGGACTTCCCCACCTCATCCTCAGCTGTTCGACTTTATCCCTGCACTTCTCCCATCTCCATCTTTGCGCGTCATTCTTCAAGCTATCCGTCCGGGAGGAGCTCCGTCTCTTGGCTGCCGAGTTGAGATATCTTAATAATGCGGATTGCGGACGAACACTAAGAGGCCGATGAGTTCCACTGCTATCGCCGCGTCTCCGTCATAACTGCATGTTATGAACGCCCTTCAACGCCCTCTATGAACATGAACAATATGTACTGCGCCTATGCGTAGAAGCAAAAGGATGACGTGGGGAAGAGGCATGCAAACCAGGGTTGGCAGAGCCGAGGGCAAAAGGACAAGAGAAGTACGAAGTATGTACACACACATCTGTGCGAAGTATATACAGATCAAAAGGTGTGTGTGTGTGTGTGTGAGTGAGTGAGTGAGTGAGTGTCTGAACGTAGGAAAGTTTATCCATCTCAGGTGATGGCCTCTAATGGCATGGCATGGCATGGCATGATATAACATGCAATCGCGCAGCCACCTGAGATTAGTAGGCTGGCTTTCCCGCCTCGCCTCGAGACGCACATCTGCAGTGTCTCGATTGGATCCCATCAGCCCTCGACTTGGCGTTCTACATCTAAGCTTTTCGCCTGGAATAGACCCATTTGTACTTCGTAATCGACTGACGATACGCAACCCCATACATCCCATACACCCCTTTGGGTCAAAGCCTGTTTTGTGTGAGAATGTGTGTTCAAGTGAGTGTCCTCGTCTATAAAGCCAACTGCTCATCCCCCCTTTCCCGTCGATTCTGTTCCTCACATTCAAACATTCAATACCAGCACTCAATTACCTGCTATAACACCACCAATTCTCTTTCATGTCTTTGACACAGCTCCAAACAACACCAACTTCTATCAAAATGGGCAGCATCGATACCCTCCCCACCGAGCAATGGGCGCAGGTTGTCGAGAAGACAGGCGGACGTACGTCTTACCTCCCTCTCCATCGTAACTCGAAAGTCAAACGCTGACCTTTCTCTCTATAGCTGTTGTCTACAAGAGGATTCCCGTTCAGAAGCCTGGCCCTGATGAGGTCCTAATCAATGTCAAGTACTCTGGCGTCTGCCACACCGATCTCCACGCCATGCTGGGTGACTGGCCCATTGACACCAAACTGCCTCTGGTTGGCGGCCATGAGGGTGCTGGTGTAGTCGTTGCCCGTGGCGAGCTTGTCAAGGACGTTGAGATTGGCGATCATGCTGGTATCAAGTGGCTCAACGGCTCATGCCTCAGCTGCTCCTACTGCCAGACCAGTGATGAGCCCCTCTGCTCCAAGGCCCTCTGCTCCGGCTACACTGTCGACGGTTCTTTCCAACAGTACGCCATTGCTAAGGCCGCTCATATCGCTCGTATCCCCAAGGAGTGCGACCTTGAGGCCGTTTCCCCTATCCTCTGCGCCGGTATCACCGTCTACAAGGGCCTGAAGGAATCCGCTGTCCGCCCAGGCCAATTTGTTGCCATTGTTGGAGCTGGCGGTGGTCTCGGCAGCATCGCCATTCAGTACGCCAAGGCCATGGGTCTGCACACCATCGCCATCGACGGCGGCGATGAGAAGCGCGACCTGTGCCTCAGTCTCGGTGCCACCGCCTTCGTCGATTTCCAGACCTCCAAGGACCTTGTCGCCGAGGTCAAGGCTGCTACCCCCGACGGCCTTGGGCCTCACGCTGCCCTCCTCGTCGCCGTCCAAGAGAAGCCCTTCCAGCAGGCCACCCAGTACCTCCGTCCGCGAGGCACTGTTGTCTGCATTGGTTTGCCCGCCAATGCCTTCATCCGCGCTCCCGTCTTCGACACTGTTTTCCGCATGATCAACATCAAGGGCAGCTACGTTGGAAACCGTGCCGACACCGCCGAGGCCCTTGAGTTCTACCGGAGAGGTCTGATCAAGGTTCCCTACAAGACTGTTGGCTTGAGTCAGCTCCAGGAGGTCTACCAGTTGATGCATGAGAACAAGATTGTTGGCCGCTATGTTGTGGACACAAGTAAATAAAAAGGCAAAAGAAAAAGACTTACTAGCATGTAACAAGATTGGAATAGAATGAAAACATATTGGCTTGGGTGGTGTTGTGGTGACTGGTTGGAAGACTCTCTGTTATGATAAAGCAGGATGAAATAGAAAAAGTGATTGAGATGACAATATGGAGCTCTGGCCTGAATAATTACCTTGCCGCTGTATCTTCAACAGGCAATGAGATGATTGATTATCCTCAAGTCCCCAACCGCCTTACAGTGATGCCCTTCACACCTTCTTAGCCTCATGACTGGGAACATCAAGACCATCTGGCGAAACGGCTTTCTTTCACTGGTTTAGCACTCATCACCCTCTGATCATTTGATAAATCGCTCAACAATTGTCATTTTATTCTACCGCCACATAACTCCCCGGCGTCCAGCACTCACCAAGTTGGACCATTTATCAAGAATGTGGTACATATATAATGTTAATTTGAGTAAGAAGTCATAAAGAGACCCGATGTGTCGCGCCTTTTTCAGTGCCGCCATGTCCATATCTTTACGAGCCACCTGGTCCGCCCAGGAGAGCGAATCTCCGGACAATGCTGGGTCCATATTCTTGGTACTGGATACAATGTTAGTGGTCTTGTCATTTCGTGGCCGTGTTAGTGGATTACGTACCTCTGCCTTGGTGTGGCAGTAAGATCGGAACTCGGGCGTCTGGCCGAGCAGACTGCCACCGAACCAAGGACCGTGTCGCTGCCTCTTGTGTGTAATGACCTGGACGTCAACGCCACCACTCCGTGCTCCGCCGCTACGCTTCTCACTAGCCTGGATTCTGGCATCCACTAGCAGCTTGATGTCTCGCTGTAACCGTCTTCCAAAGTCCTTGTAGAGCGTGCTTCCACCAGACAGCACAATGTTCTTGTACAAGCCTCGTCGGACGTCAATGGGGGACTGCTGAATGACGTTATCCACAACAACGGGAAGTGGGGTCAGGAAGTCGGAAGTGTAGATCTCGGGGTTGAAGAAGATCTCAGGGGCTAGGAAGCGTTCGTAGCCGACATCAACGGTGACCTGTCGGCCGCCGGGCTGGGTCACAACATGCTTGGCAAAACGGCTTCGATCGCGATCGTACCGGGCGAATTCCTTGACAATATCGGGGCAGACGTAGCAATACTCCTCCTTGATCTCCTGGGCCGTCTTCAGCGATGAGTCGGGCTCGCCACGGTCTCGGAGAAGGGACTGCACGAAATACGTGATGTCTCGGCCGGCAACCGGAATTGACTTGATGGAGGACCCAATAACGTATCCCTCGGCGACGGGAATGACGTGTGTAACACCGTCACCAGAATCGATAACAGTTCCAGTCAAGGACCGATCCGACACCTTGGAAGATGTCCACGAGGCTGCCAGAGCAAGAACAGCCTGCACCGCAATGTACATACCGGCGCAGTTGAAGGACTCGAAGAAGATTTCGGCCGTGTTTTCTCGATTTTCGGGCGGGTTCAGCGGCTGGCTAATGTTAACAGAGTAGGCTCCTTCTTGATTCATGTTGCAGGCGCGCTTACGGGTTCGGTGAGGAGAAAGTAGTGGTCTTCTGGCTCAACTCTCAGGTACTTGAAGATGGAGTTTGACCAGAATCGCTCCATATGATCCTAGGGTCGTTAGCTATTGTCGAGCACACTTGATGTCCCAAGTGCCTACCCAGTTTTCAATTTGGCCGTGGCGGATGGGGTAGTGAAGGCCATATCCAGGTCCGCCAGCGGCGCTGATGGCCTCATCGCCGATGTAAAAGTCCAGATCCTCCGTTCCCCTCTTCGCACTCAGGTGACTGCCAGGCCCGGCACCTCCGGTGAGGAATGAAGGCTTGTTGGCAACGGCTGGACGTCCTGATCCCGATCCACCGCTTCCTCCACCAGCACCCGACTTTGTCGCAATGGCGGTAGGGAAGACGAACGACGGCGAGTCATTTCCAGCGAAGCCTGGGAGAAAGTCAGCGGGTATGCTTTCGATGGATATAAGGCTGGAAGCTTAGGTGATGATCGTACCGAGCTTGGAGAAACCCGTGCCGCTGTGAGGGTGTCGAGTTAGCTACAATCGTGGTCTCGTCACCGCACATGAGAGGACCCATAAGCCCATCAGGGGAGGGATGGATTGACGTACTTGTCCATGACAACGGCAGGAGTTTGGTTCGCCATGATTGCAGATGCGGCTGACAGCGCACGCAGGAACGTCCGGAATCGTAGGCGTGAAGCTTCGAAGGTGATGAAGTCGAGAGCAATGGACGTGCGTCGCCCGAAAGCTGTTGACTTGGAGAGAGTGGGGGGAGAGGATGCGATACGTACGTATGTGCCTGAGATGGTGTTAAAGCTCCAGCCTCCAGGTGTTCTGACAAAGCCACAAGCCCCGCCACAACGCCAGTCAATGCACTTAACGGGGCATTTGATATCCATATCCATGGGTCGCTGCTAATGCAGTGCTACCAGTCCATACCGACGTCATTTGGCTCCTCAAGACCATTTTACTATGTACTGACTGCTCTGTATAGCTTCTAGTATCTGTCATTCACGCCAATTTATAGCAGCGGGATGCAGAATAGAGTGCCTCTATGCTGACTCCTGCGTAAATATCCCTCCTATGGACAAGTGAAGATGTCAGCAAACCCAAATCAAATATCCTTCAAAAGAGAGGAGGTCGGGAGAAGTCGGTCTAAAAACAGCTTTCGCGTTGCATCATGGAAGGAGTTGCTTACAAGATGTGAACCAGGCCCCAAAGCCCAAGTCACTGCCTACCGCTTCAATGCCCAGATGGCCTGACTTAGACCCAGTCACTGCATCATTTTAGAACACGCCTGCTCTCTATCTCTGGCCTCTTACCACGAGCTCGGCCCTGAGGCAAAAGAAAAGGCTCTCCATGCTTGCCTGCCTCGTGCGTGAGCTGTGTGTGAATTGCGAAGTCGCCGTGGCTCGCAAGGCGATTGCATTCTGTCACTCGGCAGAACGAGGGCGGTGACATCAACTCTTGTCAGGACAACTTCATAAACCAATTCTTCGCCTCACTCAGCTCTCTGTTCCTCTCCCCCATAGGGAGTTCTCCAACCAACCGCCCTAAACTCCCACACCTCTGCTCTCGTTTCCGCACGCCGTTTAACAACCCCAGTTTATCGTTTTGTTGTATTCTTTATGGACCCAATCTCTCCAGCCCAGATCAAAGCATGAACCGCTGCTGCGATGTTTCCTCCATGATGGCCAACACAACTTACGGTGCTGACGGAGCCCTTGAACGGGTGCTCCGTTTCGGCCAGAGACAGCAGAAATGCGTCCCAGCAATCTTCATTCACGCCGGCGCCGGCTTTCACAGCCACCAAAATGAACATGTCCACCTCGAAGCTTGCGTTGCGTAAGGCTATACCTCGTCCTCCCCCAAGCTCCCCTTTACCTACTTGACTGACCACATTCTCGTCCCCAGGGCTTGCGAAATGGGCATGAGATTCTTGAAAGCTGGTGCTACTGCCACCGAGGCTATTGAAGCCGCTCTACGCATCCTCGAAGACAAGGAGATCACGAATGCCGGTTATGGCTCCAATCTGTCCATCGACGGAACCGTTGAATGCGACGCGACAATTGTTGATCATCTTGGACGGAGTGGTGCCTGTGGAGCTGTCCCAAGTCAGCTAATTCTGGTCTCTCATGCCCTCACATACCGGCATCGCTAACGGTGCCCATCACAGATATTCGAAATCCCATTTCTCTAGCAAAGCTCATCCTGGACACGAGTAACAAGCCCCTGAGCCTTCGCCGAGTCCCTCCCAATGCCCTAGTCGGTGAGGGTGCACGATATTTCGCCGAGGAGCACGGCATGGCTACTTTCGCTAACGAGTATCTCGTATCCAAAAACTCCAGGGATCGTTTCTTACGATGGCAGGAGGATCTGAGGCGCGCCGAGGTCAAGTCTAGAGAAACTAGAGCCAGTCCAACTGCAAGCCAGACAAACATCGGCTGTGCCCCTTGCCAGTACGACACAGGATTGCTGGTAGATCCCCACCAAGGCTTCCCCCGAGATCATACAGCTGCGATCATGACCGGAACGTGGAATGAAGGCCAGCCCGATTCTCCCTACAACGCTACACCAAGCGCCGACTTGTCCAACGCACAAGAACCCCCCATGTTTCCCAGCACCTCTCATGCCACAAGTACATTGTTACCGAGCGTTGTCCGGGCCCCTGTGCATTCAGTACCTGGGCCATTGATGCCTGCCATCCCTACTGGGTCAACTGTGGACTCGAATCGTGGGTTCCCACTTGCTCGTTTAAAGTATCAGACCAGAAATGAAAACCCGTCCCTTCGAGGCGCTGGTATGAGCGCCGATGCAGCCCAGGACGATGAGAAACCAGATAATAACCAACAAGAGCCACCTTGTGGTGACCGCAATTACCCCGAGGAACATTCCAACAAAGCCGAGTTTGACCTGGGCAATCCTAATGGCGACGAGGATTATGTGACTGAAGGTGTCCGCGGTCTTAAGCGCCCGCTTAACATGTGGCATGGAAGTGAGGGATCCGAATCACAGACCGCAAAGCGCCAGTTCCAGCCTGATGACAAGGAAGATTCAATCACTGACACTATTGGTGCTATTGCAATTGACGACAAGGGCCATATTGCAGCAGGATCTTCATCCGGTGGTATTGGAATGAAGCACCGGGGCCGTCTAGGTCCTGCAGCTCTGGTTGGCATTGGAACAGCTGTTGTGCCCTGTGCTGAAGACGACGAGGAGGGCGTCACGGTTGCTGCTGTAACCAGTGGCACAGGAGAGCACATGGCTACCACGATGGCATCGCAAAGGTGTGCCGAGCGTCTCTATCGTGGCAACCGCCATGGACCTGCCGGCACTGATGTTCAAGATGATGACGAGGATGCTATCATGGAATCCTTCATAGCCGACGACTTCATGGACCATCCCGGTGTGAAAAATTGTCATTCAGCCGGAGCTATCGGTGTCATGGCAGTCAAGAAAACTCACACTGGATACTACCTATACTTTGCACACAATACCGACTCGTTTGCCTTGGCATCGATGGGTGGCTTGGAGAAGGAACCTCGCTGCGTCATATCTCGACTCCCAGAGGGCGCTAAGATTGCCAAAGGTGGCCGCAAGATCAGGCTAGAATAACGGACTACTGGAAATGGGGGTCTGGCTTTGGGCGACGGCTCGTTAGAGCTGCTTCTATAACAATGAGGAGGAACCCCCCCTCCATTTGCCAGCTTGACCCCTGATACACTGGATGATGAGAAAATTGGGCGTCGACCTGGTCTGCACGTTGCATGTTATGGAGTATTAGTTCTGTCTTTCTTTTCTTCCTTGTATGATAATCATTTAGTGATATCCCCTTCTACTCCTTTATGCATCTTTTCTCTGAGTCTCTCCTCTGCCCGAACTACTCGCCGCCGCGCGTGAGACTCATGCTCCCTATGCGGCCCTTGGTATCATGGTAATCTACATGTTTTGCTAACACATCCCCAACCACCATCCTTGCAATCCAAAAGTCTCGACAACTATGGAAGAATTCACAAGTTAGACTCATCAAGGTCTCTGCCAGACCAAATACAACCCGGGCAACTCAGTGAAACAGACCACCTCATGCAGTTCCCATGTGTTTGTGAAACCAAGAAGCGCGATATAGCTTCGTGTGTATATGTGTCATCAGGTCGTCATGCAAAAATAACAAGCCATCCTAAATCTCAAGGACGGGGCGTTCCCATGGCGCTTCCTGTCTCTTCCCGCACGCTACCGTTGACGACCCTCTTCTTCTTTTTCTTCTTCCGGGGCACGACGGCGGGTTTCGCGCCGTAGTTGCCAAGGGCGAGCTTGGTGCCACAGGTGAGGCACTCGGAATTCTCCGGAAGCTCGCAGAAGATGCTGAGGCAGATGGAGCAGACGAAGCCCGTGTCGACGACTTTGCCATGGCAGAAGCAGGCGGTGCGGAAGTCCACGGTGTCGTGGGTGGGGGCGACGAGGGATTCGCGGGCTTCTGTATCGGGGATGAGGCCGAACATGAGATATGTGAGTAGGCCTTGCGGGTTGGAGGCTTTGAGGAAGATGCCGTTGGTGTTGAAGCAGGCCTGTTGGAGGAAGGTTGGGTCGCCAGTGAGGGCGAGGGTGTCTATGGCGACTTGAGCGTGGGCGGCGGCGAAAACGGCGTTCATGATGGGTATGTATTGAGAAGGTTCAGAGTCGGAGACGGAGATGACCAGGATACGGCCTTTCAGAGGGGGCAGAGCGGTGCTGTTCATGGGAGCAGCATTGGAGAGAGTGGTGTCTGTTGAGCTGAGAGCTTGCGTAGCCTTGTTGATGTGGCAGAGGGCGAGTGTTAGAGCGCCGGAAAGTTGTGTAGTTGTCTGGGCAAGATCATTGTGCGTCGTCTCGGTCATGATTTTTCGGATCGAAGAAAGGACGGCGGATTCAATCTGCGCGAATTGGGGGTACTTGTTGGCAGAGGCCGGAGTAGGGGGGGCTTCTACCGGCGCATCTTGCATCTGAACATCGCCGGAGGTGTCCTTCGTGGCGGAGGGAGTCTGAGGCGAGGGATAGAGCCAGACGGCGCGGTTCACGTGAGCGCCGATGATGGCGACCTGATTTGTGTTACTGAAGGCCAGGTGGGCGTTTACGAAGACCAGGATGCTGGCAATGGCCTTGGACAAGGGAAGCGATGAGTCGAGGGCCGCCCAGGCGCGTGGGTTGGTGTCGATGATGATGGAGAGAAGGGAGGGAGTGTCGTCGGCGGTGGTGACCTCGTAGTGCTCCGAGACGTCGACAGCATCCATGGTGATGATGGATGAGGGTGACGAAGCTGGCGGAGACAGCTACGAGGTCGGTGCCAGGAAGATAAGGGTCGAGCGGTTTCTTTGAAGATGAATGGCTGCTAGGAGAGAAGAGGGACTGATTTGATTGTCCAGGTCAAGATGACAAAAAGGCCGAGTGCAAGCCAACGATATGTCTGTGAAAGCAACCGACTTCAGTCGAGCTATCTCGATACGAAGACGCCTGGGATCGGATGCCCGTGGAACAGAACGAAAATTGTTGAAGTTGGTGAACCAATCACTAACAGCAGCTTCTGGAACAAGTGAGATCTCCGTCATCGTGGTCGTGGCGCGGGTATCCACCACAACGCCAGAGCACGTGACCGTGCATGGTGACCTCGGGGTCTCGATTCGTTGAGCTGAGATAACGAGACGAATGGCTTAACGAATCTCGTATCTACGAGTGTGCAAGCAGCCTCCGTCTCTGAAATGTGGCTGAATCAAAACATGAGGTCGCATCCTCAACGATGACTGGCTGCATTCATCCCGATGATAACGCCAACCAACGAACGCGGTGACGCAGTGGGGGGTGGGGTCAAGCGTCAACTTTCAAGGTGGGATGGCGGCATCTGATCTGCACTCCGTACGAAGTAGAGCTTCTTGAACAAGCTTGTGGGAGCACTGACTTGTCTGGTGTTTGGTTGGCCTGACGATTCCGGAATCAGCAGGGCTTCGTCGACTTCCCTGCTACAGCATCCAACCTACCAAGTACAAACAAGTACAACTACGATTTCCTCAGCGATCATCACCATCAATGCAACCTTTTCTATTCTTCGCATCCCGATAGAGAATCCACCATGGCGGCCGTCGCCGAAACGCTTCAGAGCTCCGGCCCTGCCGCCTCTCTCGAGGACCAGACGCTTCTCATCTTCGCCCGGCTGATGGAGGGCGGCCAAGAAGATGAGGAGACATGCAGGGATCTGGACCAACTCACAAAGCTGCTTAATGATGATGCTAATGCCCAGCAAAGCAACAAGAACCACAAGTCAGTCTGCAAGGTCATTGATGGAGATTGCGTCGACACGGTCCTGTGCTATCTCGACATGCGCCAGCCCGACGTTGTTCGTGGTCATGCCACGCTCACTACCTCTGCCTACCTCAAAGCCGCGAGCGAAGAGGGCTCGAAGAAGCTGTCTGCCTTTTTCTTCGAACGTGTAAGGAGAGGCACCTATGACGACTACATCGTGGCCTTTTGTGTTGCCGCCGCCATCTTTCCCATTGTGCCTGATCTCACTGCCGAGCTCTTTCTCAACGAAGGCTTCCTAGCATCTCTCGGCCCTCTGATGAGGAGAAAATGGAAGAGTCGCAAGGTCGAAACAGCTTGTTTGGAAATGCTCAACGCTGCATGCATGAACGCCGCATGTCGGGAGGCTATTCAGAAATACTGTGTTGAGTGGCTCGAGGAGGTGGTCGACCAGGATCCTACCGCTGAAGTGGAAAGCATGAACGCCGCCGAACCGGATCTACAAAGCTCAATTTCGATGAGAAGGCATTCCGAGCAGGTCCAGCACCTCGCTGCTGTCATTCTGGCAAAACTGAGGGTAAGAGTCGAAATACACGAGGTGTATAAAAGTTAATGGCTGACTGACTTAGACTCAAGGCAGTGCCCTCGAAATCCTCAGCGAGCGACCCGAACCAATCCAGGGTTGACGCCGCAGTTACAAGCATCGAGGACCTATCAGGCCTCTTCACCAAGATGATACTACGGGACGAAGATCACGGACGTCAGCATTCGGTTGAGGGACTTGCGTACGCATCGCTTCAGCCAAAGATTAAAGAGAGCATTGTCAAGAATAGCGACTTGCTCAAGAAGCTTGTCAAAACACTCAACGACGCACCGCCCCGGTCTCCTACAACATATGGAGCCCTGAGCATTTTTCTCAATTTGACGAGATATAGACCTGCTTTGTCAGAGGAAGAGAAGAAGATGACCCAGCTCAAGGCGTACGCTGATGCGGCAGGCAAATTAGCTGCACCAGATCCCCTGGACGACGATGAGAACGTTGCGAAGCGATGCAAAGCCGTCTTTGATGTTGGTCTTACCCCCGTCTTGGTCACACACAGCAAGAATGGGTCTTCCGCATCACTATCCATTATCATATCCATCATTCATTCCTTTGCGATGAATAGGTCTCTCCGTGGCCCGTTGGCCCAACAGGGCGCCGTTAAGCTACTACTTGTATCGTGGACAACACTACCGGAGTCCGAAGACACCACTCGGCGTATGGCTGCCCAGGCTCTGGCCCGCATATTGATCAGCACAAATCCCGCCCTCATCTTCGGCGGAAACAGATCCAACCCTGCCAATGCAGTTATAAGGCCACTGGTCTCGATCCTCCCACCGGACCCAGCAGCTGAGCGACGGGACTTACTCCCGACGTTTGAGGCACTCATGGCCCTGACCAACTTGGCGTCCATGGAGGACCAAGATATTCCACGTGCCATCATTACCATTGCCTGGTCGCAGATAGAAGAGCAAATGCTGTCATCAAACAATCTCGTCTCCAAGGCAGCTGTCGAACTCGTCTGCAACCTCATGCAAGCACCTGAGGGCGTCGCGCTCTACGCAGATGGTAACTCCCAGGTAAAGAATCGTGTGCATATCCTCCTTGCACTTGCAGATGCAGAGGATGAAGGCACGCGCAGCGCGGCGGGTGGCGCTCTCGCCTCCCTAACGGGCTATGAGACTGTCGTGCGCTTAGTACTAGAGCGGGAACGAGGTATAAAGGTCATTATGGGCATGTGTGTTGATGGAAACGAGGGGTTGCGGCATAGAGGCGTCGTTACGGTGTATAACATGATTGCTGGTGATGATGAGGTGTGCCGGCTGGCAAGGCAGAAAGTCAAAGATGAGGATGGCGTGGAGGTCTTGAAGCAGTCCCTGAAACTGAGCAGGAGACCGGAGGTACTACAGCTTACGGTGCAAACACTGAAAGCCCTGTTGGAGCAAAAGTAGCGGAGGAGTATTCATCCCATGCATATCTCATTACATGACCATAAAGATTCTCCATGTCCAATGGGTATATTCTACTCCGTACATGGAAAAAAATAACAACACTTTTTTGAGTCCTAATGTGCCTTCTAGGCGTCACATCTGTTGAGTATAGCAACGCCTTCGACATGACCAGTCTGGGGGAAGAAATCAAACCCTCTTAAGCTTTCGATTTCGTACCTCTTGCCCTCACCCTCGCCTCTGACCAGAACACCAACGTCTCGAGCCTGGGTGTGCACGTTGCAGCTCACGTACACAACCCTCTTGGGACCAAACCGCCTCAGCTGTGCCAAAAAGTCGGCGTCGCAGCCCTTGCGTGGGGGGTCCAGAATCACGGTGGTCTCATCAGGGTTGTAGGCGACGTTCTTGAAAAGTTCCCCAGCATCAGCGGCGATAAACTTACACCGGTCCTCGCCGAGGCCATTAAGCGAGGCGTTTTGTCGGGCTGAGTTGATAGAGTCGGCGGCAATATCAATGCCTGTAGAATGCTGGAAGATGGATGCCAGGGTGATAGTGAAGAGGCCAGAGCCGGAGTAGGCGTCGATGAGATACTTGATGGTATCGGGGGATGAAGGAGGCAGGACGTGCTCCCTGACGTAATTCGTAAAGATGGGGAGTATGGAGTTATTGTTTTGGAAGAAGGAACCGGCGGGGTTAGTGAAATGGTGAGATTCGATGTATTCGTGTGTTGTTGCTTTCGAGTCCGTCTCACAGGTTTTGATGTCGACGCCTTCGTTGCTCTCAGACCTGACCGTGTAGGGAGCCAGCTGGTCCACAGATGGGGTATCATTGGCATCTTTGGGATACCGCTTAGTATTCTCCCGCAGCAGAATCGTGGCGCCTCGCTCGTAGTTGCCAAACTCGCGTTGCATCCTCTCTCTTTCGCGCTTCATGCCTAGCCTTACGACCTCGGTGCCGATGGGGCAATCTTCGATATCCATGACTTTGCGCTGGCCCTTGCGCATGAAGCCGATGTCAGGACAATTCTCAAACTGAACCTTTGGGCTCTTGTTCCTCCTAGCGGGACGGAAGCCGGGAGGACCATCAAAGTGCGGCGTCAGTTTCGTACGATAGCCATACTGCAAAGGACTGCCGATGGTGTCTTGGATGGCAGGAACGAGCTCGGCGGGGAGATTGGCAAAATTTTCGAAAGCCTTTTCGAGGATTCTCTTCTTGAGCCTGAGCTGCTCGGCATAGTCGAGCATCTGGAATTGGCAGCCGCCGCAGGAGGCAAAGTACTTGCATTGGATACGTGAGTCGTCACGCAAGGGAGACGGCTTCGAAATGGAGATGAAGTCGACAACAGTCTGGTTCTCGTGCCGCAGATGGCGGTAGACCTTGACCTTGGCGATATCGCCAGGCACAGTGAAGGGCACGACATAAACCTGGTCAGAGCCTGGCTTCATCGCCAAACCATCGCCAGTGGATGAGAGTTCAAGCACCTCGACCTCAGTTTCCGTGCCCTCGGCCGGCAGGGCTTGTGGTTCTGCGTTGTTTTCGCCATCGGTCGATGTATTTGACTGAGACTTTCTCGATTCCAGCAGCGCTTGAATGTCGAACCGCAAGACCTCTTCTGAAGACCCCTCTGTAATGTTCCGCTCTCTTTTCGTCTTCTTCTGCTTCCACTGCCGGTTATTGCCTCCAGGATTGGGCCTCTTTGGTCTGTTGCCACCATTGGCATTGCCATTGGCCTCGCGACTCATGGCTGCGGGTGTGGAGGAGGTCTGAGTCGTCGCCATGGCTGCAGACGGTCGAAATTGATGGAGGGGCCGTGGTTTCAGCCTGGTCAGCCAGAGAGTCAAGACGGATGCTGTGGTTAACGGCAGTCGCCCCAAAAATCTCATCGGCGATCCAAGTTTTTGCGCCGATGTAACGCAAGAGAAATCGCCTCAACCGCCAAACAAGAGCATCTATGATCTCTGAGCTTCAATGTGTGAGAACAAGAGCAAGTGACGTTGAAGCTAAAGAAAAGAAAAAAAGTTGGATTGGATTGGATTGGATGGGCTAATCAGCAGCCCATGATTGGCTGCGGACAGGATAAGGCCTGCAGTAATGCCTGCGGCCGCGATTGGCGTAGATCCAAGATAGCGGTCACAAGGGGCATTGTTCCGGGGACTCCTAGGGCCTGCAGGGCCTCGCAGGGGCCCTCCCTAGAGGGTGTGCTATCACTTAACATCAGGCGCCATCACAAGGACAGCACATCGGACCCTCTACTCGTAGGGATGTTGGGATAGAGTCGTCCGGGCCGGCTGATTGGGGCGCCGATTCGGAGCGGTTGGCGGCCCCATGATCCATCCGGCTGTTCCCTCAAAGGGGCAGTTCCCATTGTGTTGGCCTTTGTGGCATTGATTCTTGCTCCAATAGCTGGTAAAAGCCTATTAATAATACTACTATGTCTAAGTCAGTCACACACACATACCAGTAGACTCGTTGTCGTGTGTGCCTCCTTCACCCAGGTCCGAACCGACTTCGGTGGACCTTTCTTTTCCTTTCTTTTCTTCTCTTCCCATTTCCACTTCTAATACGGAATATTCCTCGCCTATTTTTTATTTCTGAGTTCAAGAACGGGGTTTAAGCTCTATAATAAGGTGGTTTTTAGTTCAGTTATTGACTGTATCTATACGATACCAATCATATCGTCTAAAGATGAGTGAGTAGCCTAAGAATGAGACTCCACCTTCAACGGCACTGCTCGTATTGCTGACATACGTCTTGAACCCCTACGTCTTGGCCCTTGGCTTCCAAGGCCACTGCTCCTCGCAACTCTACTCGTATTCTATGATATCGCTGTTCAGGCCGCTAGCATCCCTGAAATCGTCTTCCAAAAGCAGACGTCTGGCCACCTTGGGGGTGTCGCTTCTGAAACCAAAGAATGCAGTGCCATAGGCCGAGACTTATTGGCACGGGGGGTATGTCCAGCCTCTTTATCTCCAGTCATCGCCGCATCGCAACTTAATACTTATATCCCCTTTCTAGGGCAATGCCGCCGATGCACTCGTCGGCACTACGTTCTGTGTCGGTGTCATCGGCATGTACCACTCTGGAATCGGGGGTGGTGGCTTTGCCATGGTTCGCGACTCGGAAGGTAAATATGAAGCTATCGACTTCAGGGAGACTGCGCCGGCCGCAGCTTTCGAAGACATGTACAAGAATAATACCAGCGCGAGTGTCCGCGGTGGACTGGCGGTTGGTGTTCCGAGCGAAGTCCGGGGTCTAGAATACATCCATACGAAATATGGTGTAAGTGCTATTCGTCCCTAACACACCCCCCTTTGTGGTCCTTTCAGTTGTTCACTGTCTTTCAGGTCCTTTCATGGAAGACTGTTATGCAAGGTGCCATTCACGTCGCCCGAAATGGATTTCAAGGTCTGTCACAGAACTATCCTCAACCCGTTGCTGGCATTCTTGCTGATAGATGATGATTCAGTCTCGAGCGATTTCGTTCGCTACATGGGCAAGACAGTAAAGACGAATGGAAATACTTTCTTGAAATCCGACCCGACATGGGCCTCTGACTTTGCACCTGATGGTGAGTCCCAAATGAATAGCCCTTAAAGTGACCAGAAGCTAACCAGGATGTAGGGGACCTTGTCAAGGAAGGCACCCGGATGACAAGGAAGCTCTATGCTGCGTAAGTGGCCTCATTCTCAGCGTTTCTGGCCTATGAATGAACAGTCTGCTTACTATTTCGCCCTGTAGGACACTGGAAAAGATCGCAGAACGAGGGCCTGACGCTTTCTACACTGGCGAGATAGGTGAGTCACTGAATCGAAAGGTGTCAGGAGGACGCCCACAGCTGACGTCTCACAGCCGAGGCAATCGTTGGCTTCGTTCAAAAGACTGGTGGCACAATGACACTGGAGGACATGAAGAATTACACAGTCGTCACCCGTCCAGTGAAGAGTGTTACATACCGAGACCTAAAACTGCACGGCATTGGCTCACCTGCTGGTGGCGCTGTCAGCCTCCAAATCCTCAAGGTCATGGAGCAGTTCGACCCAGCTGACTGGTCAGACGTCAATCTGTCCATCCACCGATTCACAGAGGCCATGCGTTTCGGTTACGCCGCCCGCATCAGCCTCGGCGATCCAGAGTTTGTGGATGACGATGTCCAGGCCTTCGAGGACCAGATGTTAGATCCAAAGAACTTGACGCTCATTCGGGAGCGGATATCGGACAATCAAACCCATCCCCCCCAGTATTACAACCCGGAGTCGTTTTACGTGCCTGATAGCCATGGGACGTCCCATATCGTTGCGGTAGACGAGTCTGGCATGGCAATCTCCCTCACCACAACCGTCAACCTCCTCTTCGGTGCTGAAATCATGGAGCCCAAGACCGGCATCATCCTGTGCGTCTCCCGGCTCCCTCTTATCCGTTTTCGTATGCGCCCTTGCTAACAAATATGTCTAGGAACAACGAAATGAACGACTTCTCCATCCCTGGCGTCAGCAACGAATTCGGCTTCGCCCCCTCTGTCGCAAACTACATCCGCCCCGGCAAACGCCCCCTATCTTCCATCACTCCTATCATCGCTGAATTCCCCAATGGCACTCTCTACGCCGCCATTGGCTCCGCTGGCGGCTCCCGCATCATCTCTGCCACCGCCCAGACCCTCTGGCATGTCATCGACCACAATATGACCATGACTGAAGCCCTACTGCACCCACGCATTCACGACCAGGTCATCCCAAACACGGTCCTGGTCGAGGAAACGTTCGACGACTCCGTGGCCGAGGCGCTGGAGGAGAGGGGCCATAATGTGACGCGGATGAAGCCTGGACTCAGTGCTGTGCAGGGCGTGAGGAGACTATTTGATGGATCGTTCGAGGCGGCTAGCGAGCCAAGACAGAAGAACAGTGGAGGATACACTTTATAGATAGGTTCAGGAAGATCCCCGTTGCTGCGTTGATACCCGTCCGTCGGTATTAGACATCTAGATAATGACTTGATGATGATGAATGAATCTTATTATGCCCAGAAGGACTGGTAATAGAATGATTGAATTTCTCTATATCCCTGCCCCTTTGCAGCGTTTAGTATCGATAGTATGCCTACAACTCACCAACCCGTCTATGAAAATAGGAAAAAAGGGGGTATCTCCTGGTCTATACACCGTGATAACATGTTTCCGAAACTTCACTTTCTTTTTCTAAGAGCCACCAGCCGATCCATCTCGGCCAGCCATTTTGTGGCAAACTCCTCCTCGGTGAATCTCTTTGCCGACTGTCTAGCCCGCAGACGAACGGCAAGGGTGTCGGGGATAGACAAGGCCTTTTCGTAGCCCGCTGCAAACCCTTCGGCCGTCGTAGCATGAAACCCTTTTTGTATAATTAGAAATTGAAAATGTAGGAGGGGTGGAATGATTCAGTTTACCGGTTGGCTGGCCATCAACTTCCGTCACGATATCTAGCTTTGGTCCACCACTATCATGAACGACGGAAATGAGGCCGGCTGCTTGGTACTCGACGACACCTATTCCAAAGTGTTCATTCCACATTCCATTCACACCTACTGATGCCGTCCGCAACCATTCAAGGATCTCTGGCCACGAGGCATCCAGATGGAATTCAACGCGATCCTTAATGCGAAGCTCGTTGGCCATGAGCCTTAATTTGTAGACTCTCTTGGAGTCGGAGTCGTCGCGGACACTCCCAACAAGCACCAAGCGCGCCTTTTCTGCAGCCTCGGATTTGGTCTTGAGGAAATCAGCAAAAGATTGGAGAATCAGTTGGTGATTCTTCTCGGGACGGAACTGCGCGATGTAAATGATCACTGGTTCCCGTTTTTTCTCACTCTCCTCTGACACCTCTACTTCTTGCTCCAGCTCGCTCACTGCCACAGGAGGGTAGACAACCGCAATGGGATTGTGCTTGTCCTTCTTCTTTCGATATGGACCCCACAAGCTCTTCACATGGCCTTGGGTCCATGTGGAATTGGTCATGACGACATCAATGGACGATCCAACCAAGGAGTAAATCTGCGCGAAGAGTTGCCAGTATGCTTTTTTGACTGTCCCCCTAGTGCCTGTCCCCTGTCCAGCGTTGATACCTTGAGAACCTACAACAGAGGAAGGATCGAGAGAGTCCAGCATATCCGTGGAGATCGTTGGGTAATGCACATAAGCACCAGTGGGCACATTGCGAAACAAGAACTTAGAGAGACCGAGAGCAAAGGCATAACCCATGGTGTCGATGAAAATGTCTGGCACTACCAGCGAGAAGGCGTCCCAAGCCAGAATCATCGAGCCCAGGGATTGGCCCAGAAGAGTGAAATGCGGCCATGTCGAGGCGAGGACCCAGTGTCTCTTGGAAAGATAGAGGAATTGGACTGTAGGGGGGTGGAGATGGATGTTGAATCGACTCTTTTGGGGGAGTCGTAAGTAAGTTGGTTCTATTGTTGGGGCGTTGGACTAGCCTTACCTTGACTCGGGCCAGGATAATGTCCTTTGTTGCGTCATGGTCTCCTGTGTAGACAATGCACTTTGCGTTTGGCCATCGATCCTGCGTTGCCCGAATGGCCGCCCAAAGAACTCGCTCTCCACCACCTCCAGCATTGCTTTCCGACGTAAGTCACTTGGGAGGGCCGGGTCTTCAGGCGAGAGACGACATACCAGAATGGATGAAAGAAACCTACGATACCATCCCACTCTTGAGTGTCCTTGGAGCCATCTTTCGAGGTGCCCACCTCCAATCCCTTGTTCTGTTTCAAATACTTTGTCTGTTCCTCGTTCATCACAGCAATCAGGTGTGTTCGTCGACCGTCCGTCTTTTTCCGCAGAACCCAACCGAGACCAGCTCCGACAGCAAGTACAAGAACAATGAAAATCACCGGCAAGGTTGCTATGAATATCGCAGCAAATGCTAGGGTCCGCGGCTCGAGCCCGAAGGAGAACGGCTGCCCGCCATCTGGGGCTGCACGGGTATCCGCCATTGGAAATTCGTAAAAGAAAATACCCTCGATTCGATTGTTCGTAATGCACGATCGGAGGAGGGGCCTAGACGGTTTTTGGCTTGTAATGCCACAAGCTGGAAGAGACAGCAGCAAGGAGCATCGCGGGAGTTGCAGGAGAGAGAGTTGATAGAAGCATGTGGGGGAGCGTATTCGTATGACTGGCTACGTAGTATTTAACAGCTTGGTCACGTCTGGAGCAAGGGACAAAGTACAAGGGTTGATGCAGGTCTTGGCTCTTCAATGATTACTGGCCCCCACTGTGAGGCTCGCTGTGGCGCCAGCTGTGGAACTCGGCTCAGCGCTGTGCTAGGCTAGCTTTCCACTGCTGTCCAGGCTTCGAGGCCTGCTGTGGCGTGTTCCAGGTGGGATCCACTCACGGGACCTCACTTCGTTTTATCTCGTGATAGGTACAAAGTAGAGCTGCCATTCATCATCTGCCATACTCAGCTGCCATCAACGGATTGGGCCTCATTCGATTTAATTCGCACGCTCCTCAGACGGCTAACAGCCACAAGGCATGGCTCGTCATGTTGCTCTTCCACAGAACGGCCAGAAACTTTACAGCCCTCGGTAGTCGGGCCTCGCCGATTCGACAGGTTTCAGCACCCCTCACATCTCATATCAAGGCCATCCCAGGACGCCGGAACTTTCATCTCAGCACAGTGGGGGATGCCGTTTTATGGACTGCGGATAGTATCACCTTCATTCACCATGCGGGCCTGCCATGGTATATCTCGATTCCTCTAGTAGCCTTGGGCGTCAATTTCTCCTTCAGACTGCCAATTCAATACTACACCCGCCGCCTGGTCATTACAAGAAACAAGTTGACTCCACTCGTCACAGCCTGGAGCTCACGCCATGCTGGAACTGTGCCTCGCGGTCAGGGTGAACAGGCGGAACGGCTCTGGAGGCTACGAGTTGCTGGCCTGACGGAAAGGTCACGCGCGAGAATCTATAAGGCCTGGGGCGTCCAGAGATGGAAGTCCTTTGCCCCGTTCCTGAGCATGGCTCCCTTTATCATTGTTTCGGAAGCCCTTAGACGACTTTGTGGTGCACCGATGGGATGGATCAGTCATTCTATTGGATTGGCAAACGTCGAGGGTGTCTCATCGGTCGTGGAGACCTCACGCCATTTCCTTGATGAATCTCTCGTCGACGGTGGCTGTCTTTGGTTCACAGACCTGACTGCAATGGACCCTTACTATGCGCTCCCAGTTCTCTGCTTAGCATTGCTCGCTCGAACGTCGTGGGGAAGGCTTTCAAAGGACCAGCTTCGGGCTCTTCTGAGCATTGATTCATCCAAGACGCCGCAACCTCCGATATCTAGGATCCAAACCGCAGTGGGTCGAACATTACTTCTCATGCCTCTCTTCCCTATCCTCTTCGCCGATCTGCCCAGTGCCATCTTCTTATACTGGGCATCGACTTTTGCCCTCAACGACGTTAACGAAGCTATTCTAGAAAGAATAATGCCCAAATCTTCAACAAAATTAATCGCCACGCAAAAAGCGCCAATAGTTTTGCCATATCTAAGAGGAACAATCTCGCAGGTGCAAGACAAATAGAAATAGACTCGATTGAACTTGTAAGGAAAAGTCAGAGCCTCAAGCGATTCAAACCCTATGTACATAACATATTCTCGCAACGTCGCGGCTGTATGCCCATGGAAAACTCCCAGAAAACGCCGTGTATAAACATAATTAACCCAGTTGTATATCGAGCATCCGAATTCAACCCACGAAGATGGCTAGAAGGACAATAGTTAAAATTACGGCAAGGATAAGCAACAGGCAGCAGCCCTTGTTGCGAGCTGCCTTCTGGTACCGGGCTGCCTGGCGAGTCTCCACGTCTGCCCCTCGAGAGTTGTCATGGACGGTCTCTATGTTCTCAGAGATTGTGCCTAATTGCGCGCCTTGCTCGCTGACAATCTGCGCCACTTGTCGGAATAGAACATTCAGGTCGCCAACACCCTGTTCGATGTTGCGGATCTCTTCCTCGCGCTCGATGATTAAGGCTTCTTGGAAATCCACCTCATCCTGTGGCGCTAGCTGGGACAGCTCCTGTTGTTGCAGGAGCTGTTGCTGTTCTAGTGGGACGTCGCCTGCGGTTGTTGATTCTGAGGCATGTGCTTCACGGGCTGCGGTCACGGAGGCACGCTCCTTTTCTAAGGTCTTCCGTTGCAAGCTTTGGAATTCCTGGAGGGCCGTCTGGAAGTCGCTCGAGACTTTTGTTTGCTCGTACTTTTGCTGCTTCTAATCGCAGCTGTTAGTAAATAGATAGATGTGTGACGTGCTACGCCACGCTAGGATGAAACGCACCGTGAGGTCCTCCCATGTCTGGAGTTTCTTAACCCCATCGCCAATCTCTTTGCAGATTTCCCGAGACTCCTCCATGGTGCTGTGGACTCGCTCCCGCAGGCGAGGGGTATCCTTCTTCGTCCCAAGGATGTTGACATTGTTGGCGAGTTTTCGATTGTTGCTTAGAAGCGACTGGAGCTTGTTCTTCAGCTCATATTGCAGTTGTTGGAACTCGGGGTCGTCGCTATAGCTGCTGCGACGACCGGTCTCGAGGCTCGACAGTTGATCGTATGACATGTTGACAGCGCTGGAAGGAGAGGGATAGAAACAGAATCGCTTTGGATATGCGAGAGGGAAGGAGAGAAAGAGAGACCGAAAGACAAATTATTAAGGCTTGAAAGCGGCGAGGATGACCGGCTTCGTGCCCTTGATGGATGGAATTGCGATCCCTTCTGGAGGGGAGGCGGCGGTTGGCTGGGATATCTTGGATGGAGGTACGAAGTACTTCGTACCGATTGACGCAACTACCTACGTAACCGCCACCGCCGAGCACGAGGCGACTCTGCTACAGCACACCAATCAGAGGCGGCGCCAGCCATTCCGCCTGTTCTTATCGTCACGTGATCGATCGCGATAGAGTCTGGCTTGGCGCGTTTAGTCCTGTAGCTTTGCCTGGTTGCTGGCTGGTGATTTTTATTTACTGTTCGAGTGGAAGACTCCGTCCTCAACCAGACAGCTTTTCTCCAAGCAATGCGCCGCGATCATGGCGGTCAAACAAGTGCGAAGGGCTCCTTACAAGGACACTTTGCAACCCGCCTTGCATAGACGTTTTTCTTCAACAGCCATCCTCTTGTTAGCTGTGTCGTACCTGGAGTCTCTCTTCTTGGTTCCCTGGACCTCCTGTCAGCATCCCGCATTGTCTTCATCTGCAAGCATTGCTAACGTGTACTCATAGACTTTTGGTCTTGGTTTCCTCTCGGTCCTGCAGGCTTTCGAACCTTGCTCGTGTTCTTCTGTGGCATTGCGATCCTCATTCTTCGAATCGCGAATTACCATGTTGGTATAAAGACAACTGGGTCTGGGTGGCTCTCTCTCACCTCTTCGCTCCTCAGCCTCAGAACGTATGAGACTGGCTTCTGGTACGGCGTGTCGAGCTTGCTTTACTGCCATGTCTACCTGGGAACAAGGTCGGAGGAAACGAATTTGCAATGGGTCACCTACTTCCACGGCGATCGCGCAAGACTGAACGAGCGGCCCGTATTCTTGGCTTGCTACATGGTCACCTTTGCGTTGCTGCAAACGATTGCGCACTACAGGTCCGATATCGACCGTCTCGACCTTGATTTATCGGCGAAGAAGTCGTCCGCTCAAAAGAACTTGGGAATCCGACCCAACTCGTTCCAAGCTGTTCTGCTGGAGCTCCCAGTGGCCCTTCTTGATACCTTTAAGCAATCCGTCGCAGCTTTGCCTCTAACCTTGATCTTATACTTCCTGTTCATGAGGTCATTTGCTTGGTCTTGGACATTGATGTTCCTTCGTCCATTTTATAATCTGCCCAAAACCAGCATGCTCCCACCATCTTGGCCGTCGGACATCTACCTGATGACTCGCTGCGTCATTGCGGGCACAGGTGTAGGCTTTATTTGGACAGCAGGTAACAAAGCCTTTTCAATCTTCATGGTCAGAAAGCCACTCAAAAACGGCAATCCCTTGACATCAGAGTCTAAGGATCCCAACGGTAGCCTCCTGAATGGCCTGAAAAGCAAGAAGCTCCCTATCAAGGTATGTGTGTTGCTTCTATCTCAAGCTGAGCATTCTGTTGATGGGAAAGTAGTCATTTGCCATGTGGGAACTAGCTCTCATAGCGGAAAGCTATGAAGCCCGGCGACAGGCTATTTTCAATGACATTGACCGCAAGGATGGCCCCATGTGGTCACAAGTATACGCCATCTGTATGGAGACAGTGAAGGGAATCGAGGCGCAAGTCGATACCTACGGACAGCCTGCAACACCGGCAGCTCCACAGCCAATTGCGACAGAAGAAAAACAGCGCTCATTGGCTCCTTTGAAAGAAGATCCCATATTCGCAAACCAATCCAAAGCCCCAACGTTGCGGACCGGGGTCGAAAAAGCCTTGGACCGACTGGCCCGGAATCCCGGTTCCTCTCCTGCTTCCGAGCTAAGTCCCTTAGCCAAGAAGACGTGGCAAAATGCTAAAGACCGAGTGTTGAGTAAGGAGCAGCAGGATGCAGCGTCGCCTGATCAGCTGAAGGGAAAGGTCATGCAGGTGGCAAGCAACGTGTTGGCAATAGCGTGGATTGGCGACCTGTTCCGACAAGACTTCCGCACTCAGTTTACCGCTTCAGTCTTAGGTGGCCCATATGCTGAGCCTACTCTATATTCGAATGCGGTCATTGCGCTTTGCCAGTTGGCAGTTCGAAGTTTGGCTGAAGACTCGTATGGCAACGTTCACAGGGATGTGCCGAGCATCATCAGGACTCTGACGGTTGTGATTAAGAAGGTGGAAGGGCTGAGAGCAAGATTTCCCTTGCACTGGACTGATGCGAAGGGAGTGAAGCAGAGCCCTGAGGTGGACCAACTTTTGGATGTGATGAAGACAGGATTGGAGCAGGTGGTGTCCAAGTTTGAGCCATACAGCACAGATCTGAGGCTGACGCTTGCGGACCTACGAATGGCAAGGGAGGCTATTGAAACACCCAGGGACGAACCACGAAAGGCAAAGGAGGTGGAGCCAAAACCCAAGGAAACAACAGTCGAAACCAGGATCAATGATGAGAGGGGGGCACAGCGAAGAGCCCAAAGGAGAGAGCAGAGGCGTTCAGAAATGGAACAGACGCGGTAGTAATTGGGTTTGTTTGATAGGAGAATGAGGGCGTATCTATTAGAATGGGCGAAATGGAGGGGCAGGTGCCATGCATAACGATACCAAAAGGTTTTAAGGGCCAGTGTAATTATAGAGCAAAGGCGTGAAGCTTGACAAAGTTGAGCCGGGAATCATGATATTAATAGTAGTAGCTCTTCCTACGAAGTATTAATGTACTTTGTATTTCGCATCAGCCACAGCCACAGCCACAAACGTGGGCCGAGGTCCCGTAATTATGCACAAATATGGAGTACAGGTACTGACTACTACGTACATACCTCGTACCTGTGCCAACTGTATGTATCCATGTAATTCCCTGGTCGTCATCCCTTTTGAACAACTCTCTTCATCATTCTCCCATCTCGTGGCAGCTCTTCATTCCGCAACACAACGGTTACGCCAGTGCCATCAATGTATCCTCATCCGCCTTAGCCATGCGATTACGAGCATTTTCCATATCCGAGTCAGCAGAGCCGCGAGGACTCAATCGATAGCGCCGCTTACACGCGTCGCCATGGCGCATCGAAGTCTATTCTTCCGCATTGTTTACGGATCCGTCTATTTTTCGCTCTACGTCATCCTGTCTGGCCTGCTTCTCATCACGCCCGGTGATATCATCCAGCGCTCCGTTTCCACTAGACAGGTCTACAATATATGGATTCTTACGGTTGCATACGTCGTCACAACTTTGACAGTGTGCGTCGTTTACGTCTTCCGACTCTACATCAATAAGACGGTCCTAGCCTCGATTCCAAAATCATGGATACCAATCGACAAAGGCGATTTCAAAGACGCGGTCTACAAGACGGTTGGGGCAGGGTTGAGCCGTAGCGCTGCAATTGCGTATGCGGCACGACCAAGAGTCAGATCAAGTGAGGAGAGGCGAGGAGAAGTGCAGGATGGGGAGCAGGCGCACGCCAGGTTATATCATGGGAGGTCAAAGTCGATGACAGAGGAGGTCTCGGTGGCTCTACCGCCGCACCGGCCTGTTTGGGGGACTATTGAACACTTCGGCTGGGCGTCTCCGAACCTGTCTGACTTACCCAACTTGCATTACGACTCTGTCCTTTCCGAGGTGCCGAATTTGATAGAGGCAAAGGCACTGACTCTTGCTCCGCCTGATCCAACGTCACAAATGGACCAGGCCGTGCTTGACCCAGAGGCCGCTGGGCTTCTGCAGAGACTGCCCAACATGAGCCTCCGGGACTACTTTACGCACCTGGCAGATCTTGGAGTCATCGTCATGGATGAGACAGCGGTCGATTTCTTGTCGCAATATGAGTACGCGCGCTTTTCTACTCGGCCGATTCCTAATGCCCGATTTCGCAAGCTCATGCATATGTTTGCTGAGGTCCTTCGCTCTATGCGTCCTCTGGACCCAGCGACTCTAGACCCCCTGGATGAGGAGGATGAGGATGACGACGGGCCACTATCAGAGAGTGATATCGACAATGATGCCCCAGCAGAGACCAACCCATCAACGCCACACGACATTTCCCGCCCTTCCACTGCCAGCACGCAGGATTCAGTGCGAAGGCCCATCAGGCTACGGCCTTCGTATTACCGCACGGCACCAAACACCCCTGGAAGCAGACAAGCCATGGATGGGGCGTCACAGAAATCTAGTGGCAGCAACGGCTTTTCACAGATGAGACGACCCTATCCTATCCGTTATCAGTCGTCCAGCGCAAGTTTACGGTCTGGATCTTCAGACGGGTCTGGGTCTGTGATACGACTGGCGACTCGCGAGGATACCAGTGACCTTCCATATGTGCTCTCGCTGAGAGACACAGCTGGCAGTCTATATTGAGGACTAATCAGTATCGAATGGCTGAATTGCCGTGGCATTGATGGCGTGGAAACCGCAGAGAGCGAGATTCTTTTTTCATGGAGGAATGGTTATGAATGAACGATGCATATTAGAGTGTAATAGTATTAGATAGGCACATGGCTGCATGGTATCCAACCTATCCCTCCATATTGGTTAAAATGGTTTATATAATAATGTAATGATTAGACTGGCATTCTTGAAGTGGAAATAGAGTCGCATGCTGCTGGTTTCCCAATCCAGCTTGATATGGGGCGCGGCAGCTAAAGCTACCAGGGCAGATGGATTTTCAGTGACGCCACACCTCGAGCTTCTAAATATTTTTCTTCTCAACTTCTGTTGCTCTCAACCTCCAACCAAAAATAACAATCTACCATAGCTGCGATCGCAGCCGCAGTGGCTCATTTTGTCGCAAGGACTAGGGTTCTTGTGAATCATTGAGAAAGAGAAGAAGAAAATACATCTATATCCTCGAGGAATTGCTTCCGCAAAAGCCTCTTGTCGCAAAACTCCCGACAATGCCACCTCCAGAATCAAAACAAGCTCCCCTCCCCCTCGCAGCTGACCGCGCCGCCTTATCGAATCGCATATCCCTCCTCCTCGGCAGCCGCACCTCTCTCCTCAAGACTCTCAACCCCAACTCTTCCACAACAAGCAGCAGCAGCAGCACAACAACCCGTCGCCACGACGCAAATCACGACGACGACGAGGAACTATGGAAGGGCACGCAACCGAACGAAGGCGTAGGATACGTCCCCGACTCTAAAACCGCAAGCAAGGGTATTTCCAAAGAAGACAAGATGCTGCGGGGCAGATTACTGGGGAAACGGAGGAATGGAGAAACACCTGGAAGAGGGAGAAGAGCCGTAGTGGAGAGTGAGAGTGATGAGGAGGAGGGGAGGAGTGGGTTAGGGAAGAGGAAGAGGCCGAGACGTGTAGCAGTGGTGGAGGAGGAAGTCATCCAGAAGGATAATGATGAGTCGCCATTGAAGACGAATGGAGAAGACAAACCAAGCAATGGTGATGGTGATGAGGAGGAAGATAATGTCAAGATGAATGGTGCAGTGGATGAGAAGCTGGAATCTCAACCAGCAAAGAAGAACGGGAAGAAAAAGAAGAAGAATAAAAGGAAGCAAGAGGCTGTTGCGCCTTGACACCAAAATACGTTATCACGCCTTTTCTGCTTCTGATTCAAGACCTTTCTCATTTGCTGCAAGTAGCTACGTAGGTAGTTTCAGCCAATTCCAGGCAACATCCTTCTCTTCATGTGGGCAGTAGTAACTACTGTCTACATTCCGGTCCCTTCGTTTTTTGGATACAGTGATTATTTGTGTGCAAAAATGATACAGGGGGGGCCATTCAACTGTTCATGACTGTTGGCAATGACCATGTGATCCTGTGCAGTGTGTGCCTATGAAAAAACAGAAGAAAAAACTTTGCGGTAGCCATCCAAAGGCCATGTTTTATCCAGTCAAACAACGAATAGATCCACCTGGTTGAAAGTGGCCATCCTGTGGTGAATCATAAAGATGGGTACGATGAGGCTCGTAATCCAAGAAGTCGGTCGTAACGATGATAGTAATGATGATACACCAGACCCGGTTGGTATCCAAGAATAGTTGAAATGCCATCTGCACCACGCCAAAAAGAAACACCTTGAAAATGCTGAAGTAGCACCATAAAACCACGACCTTCCCGAGTTCATTCGCCCCTTTTCCGAACACGAAAGAAAGACATAGCAGACTATCACTGTCATTGCCTTCGTTTTCGCTTTCTGTCATCATCACCCCGGGGGTCTTCATCCTCGTCTGATCGCTCGGCTGTATCGCTGGGGTTGAGAATATGGGCCATGCTCCCTCTCCTGGTGGGCGGTGCTGAGGAGTCTTTAAGGCCTAGTCCCTTGCTTTCTCGATTTGAGGCCTGGCCCCACGACCAATTATTGAATGTATCAGACCCAGTAGTTGCGCCGTTGGCGAACGGCGGGGGTGGTGTTGTTGGTCGTGATTGTGGGTGGCCATGAGATGTTACCTGCTGGAGAGAGAACGTTGATAGGGAATCCCTTATCCGCTGATCCTCTTGCACGATACGGCTGGGAGATGACGGCCATGGTGGCGGTGGATTCGATGTCGAGAATGGGGATGGATTGGGGTGCCATCCATGCGCGCGGATATCGGCCGCTGTGTGCCGGCGAGCCAAGCTTCCTGGGGCTGGTTCCACGTTCGAGAGAGGGTGTGGTCCAGGAGGAGGCGGAGGAGCGGCGTTGCGCAAAGGCGAAGATCCAGTAGCACCGCCACTGATTGACCCATACGGTCGCCGCGTACCAATGGATAGGTTGGAGGGAACGGCTGGTCGGTAGGACGGCTGGCCACGACTTTGTGGAACAGCAAGGCCTGCTCGCCTTGAGTCGTCCTGTGGAAGCTGCCTGGGAGATACTGGTGCATTGTCGACGTTGCTAAAGTACTGCTGTCTACCCATATAAGGTGGCTCATGAGGCTCTTCAAATGAGCGAAGAATATCTGTTTGCCTCTGCAGTTCACTTTGTAACGAGAGTACTGCTATCGTGTTAGCTTCATGATACTTCCCCGAGCGTCGGCATGACAGACCATCTCGATGTAAAAGGCTCTCTGGTGGTACAAGTGACAGCATCCCCTTTGATAGCTCTTGGTTGATATGCAGCAGTCGATTCAGCGTGTCCATTGCGGCTTGGTTCCTCATTTGCATGTGGTGAGCGCTCTCCTCACTGCGCTGGAGTCTAGTCTGCACATCATAGAGGGCGTGCTCAAGATTGAGCAGTCTCGCATCGGAAGTCTCTGGTGGCATTTGCACAGGCTCAGCTGGAGTGCCTGGCTGTGATGTGGTTGCTTTGGGGTAGCTGGTGTCGCGATTGACCAGTGCATGACGGCTGGCCCGACGCTTGATCTCGCGCAGACCGACGAGATCACCACGCTTGAAGTTGCCATTGCCATGTTTGAATTCCCACAGTGTGGTCTCAGGGTTTCCGGTGTGGAATACATCGCGCTCTATATCAATCAATCAATATGAGATCAAAGGGCTTCACCGTCGCTGGGCGGGACCACGGCTTACCTTTATGAAACCCGTACATGTTCAGCTGTCTCACAAAAGAGGAGATGTTTGTATGCTTAAAATATTGCCTGTGGGGAAAGGTTGGCACCAGCCAGACGAGATAAATTGAGTGTGCATCTTGATCTTGAGCTTACGATAGAACTTTGGAAAAGTCGGCCGAGGGCGACATGACGAAGCTCTCGGCAGTTGATGACCACGAAATAAGGTGCTGAATGCTAGAATCTTCCAACATGCTACCAGCGCCGTCAGTAATTGAGACATCAATTCGCGCGTACCATGCAGATAGATATTCTCACTTGTAGAGTTTGTGGATGAAGGCGGTTTGTACGATCTTGGGTTGATGAACGGCGGCCGCCGCAGCAGGGGGAGGTGCCGGCATGTTGTTGGAGCTGGACACCGGGACAGCCTCGGGGGACGAGGCATTGCAGGCCTGGCTGTTGCTCAGCTTCCCATTCTGATCGTAATCGGGCGGCTGGCCGGTGGTGGAAGCGGTTTCGGGGGAAGTTCCCTCCATCGGATGGTCAACTGGGCTCGGCGGAGACATGCTAATGGTAGGCGTCGCAGAGACTGGGACGATGCGGGCAGCGGTCGACTCTTGCTGCCCACCGGTCGCCGGCGTCAGGTGCTGAGAGCTATCCGTCCTGTTGGCCATTTGCACTGTCGCCGTGATGGTCAACCCGCGTGGGGAGAGGGACAGCATAGCTGGCTGTTATTGTCGATGGAGATTGGGCCGCTTCAATGCAGCTCTTGGAGATTGACGTGGGGCGATGATCGTAGCAGCGCGGGGGCGCCAGAGCGCAAAGAGGAGAGGAGGAGCTCGTGAGATGCGGCGTGTCGGAATTCGATCGCGAGAGGACGGTGAGGGCGGCGGGCGGGTGGACGATTCACCTCATCTCATCTATCCGGACGCAGTTCCGATCCGCAATGAGGTGAGGTGGGGACTATGGATGATGGCGAGGGTGATGGCGATGGCGATGGCGATGGCAATGGCGATTTGATGTTGTTGGTGAGGGTTAGGTTGGTTTGGTTTGAGTTGAGTTCGGTTCGGCTCGGTTCGGTTCAGTTCAGTTCAGTTCAGTTCAGTTCAGTTCAGTTCAGTTCAGTTCAGTTCAGTTGAGTGGAGTGGAGTGGAGTGGAGTCGAAGCGGCAAGCAGCGCACTGCTGGGAACGGGGATCTTGGGCAAGCGAAGCGATAGCTTTATTCGTACGGAGATGCGATGGCTCGTATGTATGTATGTATGTATGTATGTATGTATGTATACTTGGATGTCGGTTGGACGGACGTCCCGCACACACGCACACACACGCTCGCTCTCTCTCACTCTCTCCCTCTCTACCTCACATAAACGGGTGTCAGTCAAAAAAAGGATCAGCCTCGCATATATTATGGGTAGCTTCTGTCTCTGTTTTTGGGCTTGGGCTTCTAGAACACGCGCTGGCGCGGGTGCTGGCGAGCGTGACAAAACATGTATGTATCGAGTCAGTACTCGTCTATCGCGGCGCCTGGAGGCGGTGACGGCACAGAGGCGCAAAGACGATGCAACACAGGGGGTCGCCACCTGAGATGCCGGCAGTGGGGACGGCAGAATGAACCGTAACAGAGAGCTATGCGCATCAAAGCGAGTACTACGGAGTACTCTTATTCTCCATCTCATGTATTAAACGGATGTGCTGCTGTGCCTAGACTAACTCATTAAAACCTAGCGGGTGTTCATAGGAATGGTTCCGGGGGGGGCGTGGTGGCATCATCGATTTGATTTGAATGGGTGTTGTGTTGGTGGGGGATGGAATAATACTAACACATACTATATGTAGTACTCAGATCCATGGATAATAGGAATCAAGAAAAAGAAGCAAAGAAAAAACATAGTATTACACAATAAACCATTGTGGTGTGCAAGGAAAGGTGTGTGCGTGTGTGTGTATATACTCGTAGGGAGTATGCATGATAGCAGCTTCTCGGCATCCCTCTCATCTCACATCGTGGCTACGATCGTTCGAATTAGCTTGGAGGGTGGTAGCACAACAATACAAAACGTGTAATTAGCTGAGTCAGTGTTACCCAGCGGTACGTTTGCGCAACCATACAGTATTACAGAGTAGCATTGGCCAATCTGTACGGAGTACTCCACATGTGAAAAGGGGTCAATAATCCGATCGTCTGTAGTAATAATAACATCTGGAATAGACACGAGTCTACGAAGTAGCATGCATGCTAGTGGTGTGGACTAGCGCAATTGGGCTGCTACAGCGCACAACTGCTCCTGGGAATAATTAAACACGCATATGAATGAATCTTCCTTTCCTCCATCATATCGTACATTTAGGTAGGTACAGAGTACCTAGTACTCCGTACATATACTATACTATAGGGGTTGGGACTGTGGGGCCCAAAACCACGCTGTACGAGTACGAAGCACGAGTAGTCCATATATAATTACGGAGTACGGAGTAGACAGAACGCAACCCACCGCCCCACGATCAGCCGCTCGTCTAAGCGAGTCATTTGGATCCGGTTTAGTCCCCCGTGTTAGTGCAAAGACGAAGCAAGCCAAGACGACACTGTCAGTTATGACAAACGACAGACAGCGTCGGTCCACGTTTTGTATTTTAGAGCATCGTTCCATGTTGCTGTCCTGACAAACTCGATCTTTGAATAGGCACTGTCCGTTGTCTAAGTCGATGATTCTCTTTTCTGACACAAACAGACGCACGACATTGACATCCATCCATGTCTCGGGAATCTCCTCCAATGGTATGCAATACCCAACCTTTACCACCTGTAATGGCCCAGACATGCGCAAGGAACCGAATCAACAAAGGATCTCACCGAGAATACAGAGACACATTATATTAGCACCTATACTACGGAGTAGTCCCTAATACACTATCATCCTGTCCCTACCTGGCATGTTGGTTTGTCATTGCTTGGGCTAACTTGAAAGACGCCTGGGCACATGGAGCTAAACCACACCTAATAGTATACCTAATATTCACTTCCACCGTTTGGGGGCCCGGTAATTACGGAGGGAGACGACAGCGGGCGCATCGGGCGGGAGCTGTGCCGTTACCCGCTGAAGCTCCGCTATGGCGGTTCTGTTGTCCTATTGTGGAAGGGCGAATGACAACATACCTCTACATACCCGTACATGGAGTACCGCCCTGAGTATCGTATATGCATCTTGCTACTCACCGAGTCCTTCTGCCAAGAAGACGATTGGACAAGACAAAAGAGCAAAAGTAGTATTAATAGCTCATCACGGCGACGGAGGAATGCTAGGACCGATCCCCTGCCTATCGCGCCAGCCGGGGAGATCACCAAGATTCCTTTAGCCCTCTTTTTTACTTTTTTTACTCAAATGGTTTGGTCTGTTTCTCGGCAATTGAAATCCTGGAGGAACTCTAGGCACGTGCTCGATCAAGCAGACAAGCCACCGGCTTCGCCGCGTCTGCTTCGTCCTTCTCTCTGATGGGCTGCAGCAGCGCTAGAGCAGGTTGCCTGCTGTGCTACCAATACTATGCTATGGCTGCCTATTGCCCATTACCGCCCGACCGGTACGCGGAAGCCTGAATAGCGGCGCTGTTCCACTCGATGGCTCCTTGTGTTTCGGAGGACGGCCATTTTTGGGGTTTGGCTCGGGCCGAGTGTGGGTCTTTTTTTCGGCGTCCACGATGGTTTTCGCTCTCCTCTAATACTCATTACTACTCCACTAGACCGCCTGTACCAGAGCTATCTAGGCACCAGTCAAAGGCCGATTATTCATAGGTGGGAATATGTTAGTAGTGGCATTTTGGTTTTTTCTCTTCAGTTGTGTCTTAGGATCTTTTTGATATCTGTCATGTAGTTGCATTTCCGATGCGGCACACCCCGGCCCTACCCTACACTCCAGCATACTGACTCAATAAAAAAAGATTAACAAAGCCAATGCCCAAAATTTCCATGGTCCAAACAGAGAGCCCAAACTACAGCTTCAGAACTTGGGGAGGGAATGTCTTGGGGTGCGGGGGTGTGAAGCCAGGAGCACATGGATGTCACTTCGGGTCCCCCCGAAGGTGGTTCATGACACCACCACCACCACCACCACTTTTTGTTCGTGCCAAAGAGTTGATAGCTCACGATACCTCTTGTCGTACAGAGGTTGCTACAGTAGACCCTGGTGGTGTCAGCGGCTCTGGGCCACGTGGTTTCTACCCACCACTACGAAAGCATCGTGTTGTGGCCACCACGCGCAGAACTTCTACCTGGAAGATGGTGTCCATCCTGTCCTCTAATTCGTATATTGAGTAAAGAACAGAGCAACTGATATTATTTCTTACAGACCAAGCCCGTTTTACAGGAACCGAATTGTAAAAATTGACTCATTAATATTATCAACCGACGGAAAAGTCCCAATCATGGCTTGCTACTTCATCGCGGAGCTAATGGTTGATATTATAAGCAAAGGAAGAGAGCGTCACTATGCCGGGAAACGAGAGCTTTAAGTTTCAAATTCAATCGTAGAACTACGGCTCATAATCGTATCGATGAAATTTTGTACATAAATCTGTAGTCATCACTTCCGTTATTCCCTGTTCTTATTACGAGAATGTAGTAGATAACACCCACATCTGTTGCCATGAAGATCGTCAACTCTCCACAAATGTCTCATTCAAAGAAAAAAAATTCTTTTGCCTCTATCAAAAGACCCGCTGTAGCGTCTCACCTTAGCTGGAAATCCTCCATTGGAAACTCGGACCACTTACGACCTCGAGCGTCGTGCATATTGAATCCTTCTCCTATCATCGTGCATGATACGGCCGCCCATCTACAATGTCTCATTTTTTTTGCATAATGCTACACCGAAGTGTCATCAACTAGACAACAGGAAATTTCAAGTCAGTATCTTTCCTTTCGGTATTGTAAGTGATAAACCAGTACATTTAGCTTGTTTAGATGACTGAGGTTGCTGTAAATGAACCCAGCTCCGGCCGCATAACTGAGCGAAATGGTTCAATCAAATAAATTATCAGTGACTTTTATGCCCTCCACGAGTCTCATTGCACTGATCACAATCTTCCCATGTGCCACTGTGATGATATCCATTCATCCTTCGCCTGGACCTGGGCTCCATAGACCAGTTCGTATCGTTTGCCGATTTTCTGCGGGACACCCCCCTTTTCTTTCATGTTCCTATACTCGTAAAGTCGAACAGAAATAAGGAAAAAAATCCTCATGCGGTCTCACAAGGGCATTTTCACAAGCCCTTGGAACTGGGCTTCCGGCTGGCCCTACTGATGGGTCTGAGACTCCACCCATATCTTCTTGTCTCGGCTCTTTCGGTCTATGCTGGACGTATTCGAGACAGTTGTACATAACCCTAGCCTTGCATCCCGGTTAACTACCAACAAGAGTTATACTGAGACGATGAATATGTCTTGACCCGCTTTGACAGGCAGGTCTAGGACACCAAGTGGCCCTGTAAAAAGATAGTTCGTCCATCACATGCTGATCATTGATCAAGAGTTGGGCCTTTATTCAGTGGTATGCATCTATGGAGTAGTCTCGTAGAAACCTCGCGTGGGAAGACTCGATCTCACCACACAATCCCTACGGTCAAGTGCGGTGTGATTCAATGGCATTGACGCCTTTAAGGAGTACTGTGACGGTCAAGTCCAACAAGACTAACCTAAATGAGGTATATGCATTATCATAATAACTCTTTGACTCCTTCCATGTAATAACCAAGAAAAAAGCCTGCGGCACTCAACCCTCCAATTTATAGACTTTCAATAAAAGATATGCTCAAAATTCATCCTCTTCCATCCCACTCACTCTCTTCTCTCCAACTTCCCGAATCTTCTCTCCGAGAATCGTCCGGCCATATCGCTCCGCTACCTTGTATGCTGCCTCCATCATCCGACCAGTTCGGTCACGCATCAACTCCACCATCTCCAGAGCACGCATGCCCCTATCCTCACCCTCGCGACACTCCACGGCAAGAAGCTGCAGGAGCGTCTTGTCAATCTCTAGCTCAAGACGTGACAATAGAGACCTCTGGGTGTGACTACCCGAAGTGGCTTCGACGAGATCACGCAGCTGCGCGGCCTGGACACCCTTGAGCATAAACTGCTGCTCTAGCTTCTTAGTCTCAGCACCTTCTTCCTCTTCGTCCTCGTCCATTGGTGCATCTTCCCCATCAGCCGAACCCTCTCGATTATGGACCTTTTCCTTTGGAGGTGAAGCTATGGGGATTGAGAACTCAAACTCGGAGAGAAGAGGTCGGGGGAAGTATGGATATTGGTCGCCACCCTTGAGGATGATACAATGGAACTTATTTTCAGCCACAGCAATGGGGAAATACGTCTCATGCTTCCGGCCAGAGGCAAGACGGGCCAGAAGCCTGGTATCGAGTAGAGGAACCCATGAGGCACGCGACGGCTGCCGCCAATGTAGCAACGTGAGAAGTGTGCCCGTAGAATCATAGATACAAGGATCCTGTAAGTATTCGTAAGTAAGCTATCCCAATGCCAAAGGTTCAATCGTACTCACCCCGTTGTCTGAAAAGAAGACGCTCTTTAGTGTAGCGCCTTCGGGAAGCGCGACTGTATCTTCATTTTGACAAATTTCATCCCGCTTGACATTTTCTATTGTGTATAAGAGACGAGTGTTCCCGTCTGGTGAAACAGGACCGTTCCCTATCGTGAGAACGTAATCTCTCCAGCTCGCGCAAGTAACCATAGGAGTGCTTTTGGGACGATAGACCCGGTATGGCATTCCAAACAGCGTAAATATACGCACATAGTTGGCTGTTGTTACAACTGTAACAAAAGACTCACTCAATGACATTGCCGTAATGGCCTCTCCCTTGGGCAACTGCGTCCGCCAGTCAGATCGCTGGGTCCAGGTCTCATGAGGACGATAGAATATAGTTGCTGGAGCGTCGTCCTTTGGTGGACAAGAAAAGAGTGTACCATGCTCATTGAGACATGCCTTGTCATAGTGGAATGTATCTGTGAAGTGGAAATCTCTGTGGAACTCGTGATCATAGAACTCCACTGTGACAGTGTGATGTGCATCCTGGTCGATCGTCCAGACGAACCCGATCAGATTAAGGCACAGGTATTTTCGATTTCCTCTCCATGGCGTCGAGCCAGGCTGAAAGGCTTCATGATATTGGGGTTCTACTAGGTGTCTTCGCTTGTTCGAATATTCCCCGCCAAGATCATCGCCGTCACGGGCCCTCTTCTGACCAACTGCGTATCCAGCGCCATCGTCATCCACGACAAAGTCGTCCTCATCACCGTCTGCGTAGCCTTCACCCCCTAAGAAGGAATCAAGACTCCCAAGGGAATCTCGGCGGGGACGAGTGGGTATGTCACGTTTGTGACCATTGGCTATAGGGGCTCTCCGGTTGGCGGATATTTCTGATAGCGGATCATGGATGAAGGGCGAGGGCTGAATGGCCAGCTTTAGCATCGGCGAATACTGGTCAGGCAGAAAGTCCGGGTATATGTAAACCTCTCCATCTGTTGTTGTGAAGGAGAGAATATTCTTGGAAGGATGCCAGGCCAAGTCAATGACGTTGGAGTAATCGTAGCGCTGGATAACGCTCTGTGTCTTCGTATCCCAAATCAGGACCTTTCCGCCCTTGCAGGCCGATGCCAGCATGGCGCCATTTGGTGACCAAGCAATTGCTGTGATATCAGCCAAATGCCCATTCGCAAAACAACGCTGCTTCTCCCAGTCGTTTTTAGAGACCACTTGAATGTCCTTCGTCGGAGTCGGTACAGCAAAGGCCCTGCCGTCAGGGTGCCAGACAGCTTTGGTCGATACTTCGGAGTCGCTGTCCACATTGCCAATGATTCCATCCACTTTGTGTATCAGCTCCGGCTCTTCTGCCGTCAGTGAGTAGATGTAAATGATCCCATCCACGCATGACAGGGCTGCAAGCCTTCCATTCAGATCCAGGCTCACGTGTCGTGCGGCTCGACCATGCTCATTCAGGTGCCTCAGCTGCTTGATGTCTTGTGTATTCACAACCTTGACGCTCAGTTCATCGCTGGCGACGGCACACCATTGCGAGTCTGCGGATAGGGCAACGTCTCGAATTGGGAGCGAGGTTCGGAGAAGAAAACGGTCGAAGTTGGCAGTGCTGAGAGAGTACAGGCTGACGGTACCATCCTCGGACCCGACGACAAAAAAGTCCTGGGCTGCGGAGACTGCAACGTTCTGCTCCTGGCAATCGTCAATGTTTATGGGCTCGCCATCGGAGCCGGTTTTATATAGGCGGATGGTGTTGTTGGAGCCGACTGTGACGAGGCGACTTCCATCGGTTGTGTATGTGCATCGTGTGGTTCCCTGAGTATGGGCTGGCCGAGGCCGAGGACGAGGCGCAACTGTCGAATCCATTGTCACTTTTGTCGATGGTTCGAGAGATGATGGTGCATTGGAGATGCTGTCTTGATGGAATGAGGTCGGCTGAATTATTGGAGATGACAAGGAGCTGCCTGTGCTTTACGCGGGAGACGCGTCTAAGCGCGTCTCAATTAAAACCCACCAGAGGTCCAGCGCGAAGACCCCGCGATTAGGTAACCCCACCTTGATATGCATTTCTAAGGGGTGCGAGGCACGAATATCTAGACACAGATTTGTAGCATAATACAGTGGTGTATGACCTGAGAGAGAGAGAGAAAACAAATAATAGAAATAAAGGCTCTGTCAAGAAATTTTGCCACAGTTGTCGATTCCACAGGGACAAAAGCACAACACCTTGCAGACAACACGGCCACAGACTTACCATGGAGTCTTCGAATCCTGACAACTTCTTCCAGACGGAGTGAGTTCTGTGTGTCTGAACTATAAGCCGGATTTGTCTAATAATGCATCTAGTACTTCTCATGCCGAGAGGGAGAGGAAAGCAGCAAAGGCTAGCAACAAGAATGGAGACCCGCTGGTGATGAAATCCAAGATCCTGGCCGCCGTTCCTGATCCATCCTCCCCTTCTTCTGCGATATTCATCGCAGAATCCGCTGGTCATGTCCGCCGGATCAATCTCTCTGTGAGTAGAATGGAAATATGGTCTCATTTATTGGATATCTTCTGATCTCAATCAGTCTACCGAGCCTAAAACCACCTACCGAGGCCCCAAAGCTCCTGTGACATGCGTTGCGGTAGGTGGCAGCGGAGACAAGACAGTCTTTGCAGGCTCGTGGGATAAGGACATCTGGTCCTGGGACATTAAATCAGCTCAACTTGGTCGCAAGTTCAGCGGCCACTCTGATTTTGTCAAAGTCGTCGTTTGCGCAAGGGTATCTGGAAAGGAGATTCTCATCAGCGGCGGCGCGGATAAGAAAATTCTAGTCTGGGACATCGAAACTGGTCGACGTCTCTTCACTCTTCAGGACTCAACAACCACCATGCTCGCTGTGCAAGACATAGCCATTGATCCTGTATTGAGCACCGTGGACTCGGTCATCATCGCGAGCGCGAGTAGCGACCCTCACATTCGTCGGTGGAAGATCACGCTCGACGGTTCCGAGCAGTTAACCGAGACGTTTCACGACCACCCTGATACCGAGAGGTTTACGATTGAGGAACACGACACGAGCATCTACAGGCTTGTCTTCGACCTTGGAAGCGAGGAGGGTGATCTCTGGACAGCCAGTGCAGATGGCACAGCGAAGTGTCTAGCACGATCCCGCAACTTTGTGGCCGACGACGTTTTCACACATGGCGACTACGTTCGTGCTGTGATTCCCACAGACAATTGGGTTATCACGGCGGGTCGTGATGAAAATGTCAAAGTATGGGACCGGTCCACTGGCAAACTATATTGCATATTGGAAGGACACTACGAAGAAGTCACGGATCTGGTGATGCTACCTAACTCGCGGGGATTGCCGGAAAAGGTCTGTAGTGTAAGTATCGATGGGACGATTCGTACGTGGCCGCTGGCCAAGAGCGAATTAGACGAGGTAGTCAAGAAGATTGAAGAGTCAGGTAAACCAGTGGAAAAGGAGCCTGAGCCGGAGAACGAGAACTTGTTGACAGCGGAAGAGGAGGCAGAATTGGCGGAACTTATGGAAGATGATTAGACACATAACGTAGGAAGCGAGAAGACGGGCCGTTCAACTCTGGTTCTCTTAGCATATTGTCGAGCACGATGTATTCACGCACAATGGCTGATCGGCACTTGGTCTAACAACTTCGGCGACAGCGGACATGCATACAGCAGCTAAGCTCCTTCTAAGGAAATGAAGGCTCACTAGCCCCCCAGTTACCCGACTATAATAGGCAAAATCCCTCGATTGTTGGCTGTACGAAGTACACGATGAACAAAAGCCACAGTTTGAGCCAGGATGAAACGTATTTCTGGAGCAGGCCTGCCGACTCCCGTGTTGCCTGAATCTGGAGAGTGACAGACGCAAACGCAGTGTTCTTCCATCAGCCGTTTCTCGGGTCAGCATTTCCCTTTGTGGAAGAGTGATAATTCAACGACACACCCCCGGGTGCGAACGAGAAAAATAAAACTCGAAGCTCATCTAGTAACTGGCCGCTAAAGGTTCAACTCGTACGGCCAAGACAGAACATTCGGGAAGTGTTTGCTGCCGCCTGGAACGAAAGCTAGATATCTAATTGGGGGATTGATAACTGCCCGAGGCATGAAATGATGGACGGGTGCGTAAGATTAAATGCAGATCGATGACAAATTCTCTTTCTATTTTTGACAAGTTGTTAGTTTAGGATGAGGAGCATCTCGTGTAGACTGGCGTCGTGCGGAGAAGCTTGATGGAGCTCCGTAAAGCGGTTTACGAAGACAAGCCTTTGACTTAAATATTGACGAGTAATACTTCGTACGAAGTAGATGGTATTCGACATCCGTTTGTGTTCATCCCTTCGGGATGCTCCATACTATGTTCTACAAGCTTCTTGTCGTACTTGTACACGAAACACTATTGATATCATCACGGTATGGCCTTTCTGCAGCACAGGCGGGAATAACACAGTCGGTACGAGTATTCACCCTACCACATGTTATGGACCCCACAGGATCCATTGAGGTCCGTAGTACGAGTAGTAGCATCTCCGGTTAGAACAATTTGTCTAGCCATCAGTCCGGTGCCCCAGGTAACCCTGCATGGTGGAGCCAGAAAGTGCTGACCAAATCGCCAGCCTCCAGGAAACCGGGTTGCTGGCTTTCCATCTGCCGTTCGCCTACTGCTAGTGGCAGATCATCATGAGGAAGAGTAGCAGTAGGGCTAGTAATAGGAGGAGTCTTGGGGAAAAAAATGACATGTAGGAATCATGTGAGCTGGAGGCCTCGACTTGGTTCGGGACCGTTTCAGGGGGAGAGAATGGAATACTAGTACTACTAGTAGTACTCCGTACGAGTACTTCGTACTCGGAGAGAATCTTCATCACATGGAGTCAGCCCAGAAAAAGTGGCTACCAAGACAGATCTTTGGGACTGTACGCGTGCATGCATGCATGTCTATTGTTTCGGAATTTTCTCAACAAACGAGAGGCATTTTCCACCGGAAGGGGACAACGCACCAGTACTCGGTAAACTCACACAAATTATGCCTGAAGTCTAGCAAACCACCTGCCACAACAAACCCTGTAAAGCACAGACTCATAGAAAAAAGAACAACAACAACAACAAAAAGAAGTCCAATCGGGGGCTAGATTTGCCAGTACGTATCGGACAATGAAGAATAATCCCCGGAGCTCAAGGGTCAGGGGTCTTCGTGCTCCGGTGAGAGTCTGCCATGGGCTTGATAGAGTCTTGTATGTCTCGGTGGACCCTGGCTGTATCGGCGGGAGGCTGAAACCGCCGCACGGCGATAGACTTGCCCACAAGATGCAGTGAGCAGTGAATATGTAATACCGTACTTCGTACTTCATAGTACTCGTAACCAACCGATATTTGTGGGTAATAGGCAAAAAGCACGGTTGCAGTGATAAAATCTGCCCCAAGACTCTGCATATGATGTGGGCAGAAATGCAGGTCAACAAGCGTAGCCGCATGGTATTATTGAGACATGAAACTGTTGGAATCGCAATCGACGCACCAACATGGAATTTTGTTTTTGTTGCGGATACTCGCTCGGCTCGGCCTTGGTTCAAGAATCTCAGGGGGGAAAAAGCAAGTTGTTGTTGTGCGAACGAACTTCGGGGATGGGCATCACGATACCCGGAACAATTTCAGACCGACAAGTACGAGTACAGCCACGATTGCTACGTACCTCCTGCCACGCCTTTCTCCCTACTAATAGTGTAGACACCTGCGAGTATGCTTTCTTCTTCCACTCCTGTCAAAATACTCCGTACTAGTGAGCTGGCAAGCCACCGAAGGCAAGATCGTATGTGCATGCGTATTGCAATGTTTCACCACACGAGAGAGCATCTTCAACGCCATGAGTGTCCGGCGCTAATTCGAGACATTGGCGGTTCAGTCTGACGGGATGCATAAAGTTCCAGTGGCTGCATGTCACTCGACAAAGGAAAAAGAAAGCAAAACAGAGGCTCAATGGACTAACTGCTCGGACGGGTATGAACCAACACTGGAACTGTCAGTCCACCGGTATAACTTGTAAGAGACGAGCCTTTAGCTGCAGCGCCGTTGATCGTCAGCCAGCAATTGGATTGGGGATTGATGAAGCTAACCGGCGACTCCGTCCCGTGTTCAGGCTCGGTCATTGGTATTAATAGTAAACACTTTTTTGCCAAATTCATCAATCAACTATTACTAGTATTCGTATATGGAGTACTCCATACATAGTATACGAGTAAGTTTTCTATGGCTCACCATCGTTTCGTTTCGTTCAAGACATTCTTGGAAATAAGGCGAACAAAGACAAAGACTAATAATAGTACCCTGTAGTGCGCCGTCTGTTGAATTAATGCCTGTACAAATGATGTCTTGGTTCAAAATACGCGTGTGAAACCAATGCAGTACTTGTATTAGGAGTATTAGTCACACAATTACTTCGTGCTTCGTACAATGCGGCCTTGATCCAACTCTGCGATTGCCACGAGGTGTGCAACCCTCCGAGTCGGGAGACAACACGCGAGACAGTGTACTCCGTAGTTGATGCGCTAAAAGCCGTCCCTACGGAGTAGTACTGCAAACGCTCATTAGCTGCGAGTACGGAGGTAGAGGCCGAAGCTAATATCTGACCCCTGGACCAAGCCAGGCACTAAAAGGGCATTGATCGCCGTATTGCGTTGCGGGGAGCAGGGCTTGACGAGACCGCCACAGGGATGTTGTGATAAGGACCACTTGTATGGGCTGCGTTGCGAAAGCTCACAAAGAGGCGTCATGTTTCGTCGGACGATATTCTCAGCTGTGCTAGATCACGATTCACGACCAACAACAAAACGGCGGGCATCGTTTTGTTGGCCAAGAGAACCAAGATGAAGCAAACAAACCGATTCATAAATACTACTGGTCACGATTCGAATGATTCATGTGTCCACAACAGAAACATCACGCCAAGTACATGCTTGTGGGACGGTAATATCAATGTTCTGGTACGAAGTACGAAGCAACTATTCGATTGTACCTGATCACTCACACGTACTCCGTACGTGGAGTCCATTGGCCGCTCTGGATAGCACGAGGCGCCTCCGGCAGTCCCTCTGGCGGCTATAGTCATGATGCGGTGGTGGTGATTACCGAGCCGCCTTGTTGCTGTGCTGAGGCTTGAGCCTTGGTGTAAGCCAAAATGAGTTGTCAACTTGCTCTCCCATCCCATCCCCCGTCTTCGCTCGGGATCGGATCTACCTTGTTAAATTTGATAATCAGCGCCCGGCGATCTTACATCAATGTGGTGCTCAGGAATTCTCCGTTGCTTGCCGAGCAACGCAGGATGTACGGAGTACTTCGTACGGAATAAGTACTACGAGTACTAATACTACTATTCGTATTGCGGGCAGGGCGAAGCGGCTCATCATGTATGCGCTTTGCATAGTAAAAGCTGACTCTTCATGAGGTTGAGACATTGTCCCACTGCCACGCTACCAGTGCGGCTCCTCAGCCGCCCAGCTTCTAGACACCTTCTTTTCTTCACTCCAATGCTGTTGACGAGAATGTCTCGATTGCAACCCTATTCCGTGGGGTCCCCGGCACTAGTGTGCGAAGATGAATGAAGATGAGTGAGTGTAGGTGAATAAGATTGAATCGTGGAACAATGAATGCATGAATCATGAAGTGGCCTAGACGGAGATGATCACAGCGAGAGAGTAAGTAAAGTCGATTCGTTATCCGCAACTTTTGCCAAGCCGGCGGACGACCTTTTTTTTTTTTTTTTTTGCATCAAACAACCATCTCGTGGACTTTTGAGCTCACTTCGGGGACTGGGATTGTGCGGCTGGGTCTCTGCTATTGACTACAAGGGTCCCTTGTCCAGTTGTCCATTGTCCCTGACTGTCCCCCTTGTCTGGCATCCCCTGTCACCACTCTCCTCTGTTTCCGCCAGATCCAAGCCACCCACTGTCAGATCCATATGGCCCCGAAGACCATACTTCACACCTCCAAAGCTGTCCCGCGAGAGCCGCCCGGTCAGTGTTGGAAGAGGATCCGTTTGTGTATCTCGACATACTCCTTCAGCCGGTGATGCTGCAGCATTTGCCGAGTGCTGGCATACATGCGCTGTTTCGAGCAGAAGACACGGACTCGTATGTCTGTTGGGTTGGAATGACCCATGTAGTATGTAATACTCGCACTCCCGTTTAAAGGAGGACAACGTAATAGGGACGAAAAGAAAGTCCAACCATTCAGTACGAGTACTCGTACTTCGTAGTACTAGCCTTCATCAATCCTTGTTCTCTCGTCAAGCCGTGCACGCGCCGGCGCCATCGATTCGCATCCCCATTCGATGACCCGGTTAGCCGTGTCCGAGAGTGAGGAGTGAGGAGTGAGGAGTATTAATACTTTTTTCTTTCTTTCCTTTCTTCCAACATAAGGCGGATGTGCATTCATTCATCAATAATTATGATCTTTATTGGCGGTGCTTTCTTTTCTTCCTTTGTCACTGCTGGTGGGCTGATTGCAGTAGAGTTACGAAGTACAACTTGGTGATCGATCACTGGTTGTGTTGCATTGCATGTGCATGCATGGATGCATCTCGCTGCACATACCCCATCCCATATCTATGAGTACGAAGTATATCCAGCCGAAAGGCACCCAGAGAAATTGAAAGCCTACCTTGTGACTCCTACCGTTGGAGTGGTCCATAGCTTTTTTTCTCAATTACATATCTCATTTCATTGCCAGACAGCCAACACCTGTCAGCGCCAGCAGCCGCCCACTCCCATACCTCTCTCATCTCTCACTTCTCACTTCATCTCTTTCTTCTTCACTCTCTCCCCTCTCTTTTCTTACCTTTCTCCTCCACCTCCCCCCATTGCTGCTGGTCATCGGCCCCTGCAAGTCGCCTTCTCTAGCCCTTGTTCCAATTCCCGAACTGTCATCTATCGCATCTTTCGGGAAAAAGCAGCCAGACTGCCGCCGCCTCTCGCCGTCTGCAAAAGCATCGCCTCCAGTCGTATCCGTATCAACAAGCATCTTCTATCACGGATACTGCCAGGGGTCTGCACTGCATCATCGGCCATGATATAGTTGGACACGGAGTAGCAGGATCGTGCACCCACCGCCTTTCTACGAGTAATAATCCTGGTCCCCGTCTCGAGCTACTTCGTTTATCTCTGCATGCTGTCGATTTCAGCAGAGGTGTGCTCGCCAACGGCCCTCATCCCTCCTCTTCTTTGAGCCAGTCTCAGCACTTCGATTCTCTGCCGACATCCTCGCAACCATGGCGGACACCAAAACGGAAACGTATGGCAGCGTTGTGGCCTTCGAGGGTCATCCGGATATCATATCGACTCAACTTCGACTTCTGCCCACTTCGCCCCAGATTCTGATACTCCCCGCCGTGCAATCCTATCTCCCCAACGATGACCTGGAGCAGGCATTTGAGGTGCGGACCTACATCCGCAAAATCCATGATGCCCTCACCACCCGTTATGAGACCGCACGGAGCTTCCTCCAAGGCTCGACGGCCACCAGCAAGCGATTGGTTTTCATGAATGGCGGCACTCCGAGCGCACAAGCTCTATGCATCAAGGCCATTATGAAGCACGAAACCGGTGGAGATAGGGTTGAGGCCGAAGCATTCTTCAATCAATTGGTTAAGGACGGGGTAGCTGGACTCGACAACCACCGCAAAGCTCAGGAGAGTGTGAGTTCCAGCGGGTATGGTGATGGCGAGGAACTTGACGATGAGCTCCAGGACCCCATAACACGGGCAATGAGAGCCGCTGATGCCTTGGATCGCCAGACGGCCAACTTGCAGCCATGCGATATGCTCGACCTCACCATGACCACACGCCCTCGGAGTTTAAGTCTGCCATTGTATGGTTATTCAGACGGCTTTGGCGACGCAGCCCCGTTCTTCCTCTTTGGCGCCCATTGCGATGATGAAAATGATGGTGAGGCTGAAGACCCATCTACTGTGCCCGGAGCTCCAACCTTCTCGGTAATCGATTATAATCAACCCGCCAAACGGACCCGGCTGGACTCTCTCGTAGATGCTCCTCCTCCCACGTCACCAAGCTGTATCGGCGAATCATACAGCCTGTCTGCTCCTCGCCGTCGCCGTGATACCGAGATATTATCTCCAACATCCGATGTCTTCAGCATTCGTACCAACGATAATGTCGTTTTTGGGGAAGCAGCACTATTGGATATGAGATTGTCAGTCTCGGTCTCCAAGGCAGTCTTGGCAAGAATCAAGTCCCTCGATAGAATTTACCCTGTCAGTCCCAAGTTCAGGGATCTCTGTATCACCACAGGCTCTATTGATGCTGGGGCAGAACCAATGGCCCAACGCCGTCCACATTCATTCATGGTTATTACAGACGAGAGAGACCCAGTTTCAAGGCGGTTGAGCCACATTGACAGACCTCGGACGATCGTTGTGAAGCCGAGACGCCATACAATCAAGGTGGAGTCTGTGCCTCTGGAGAAGAAGCATAGGAAGAAACGAAATACTATTAAGACCTCCTACGTCGATCGAGGCACGGATGCAGTCCCTCCCAAAGAAGAGCCATTTCAGCCCGTCCTCCCCTGTATTGAGGATCTCGTTGTGTATTTCAAAGATGAAACCACGGATGTGCTCTTGTACTCTGTTATAAGTGCTTTCAAGATGGGTACCTATCCCGTGGTCTCACATTCAAAGACAGCATCCGTGTCTGAGATGAACCTTCCGACGCCTGCGACTCCTCAATATCCACCACCACCTGTCCCTAAGCAAAGCAATACTATCAAAGAGCAATCCGTTCTCGATGTTAGCGATGATGACTATGATCCATTTTCTTATAGCCAGTCGCCCTGGAAGCCATCCAACACCGAACACACCATCCCAACCGTCACTATTGTTCGACCGCCAACGCCAGCACAGACACCGCCTCCCTACACGGAGAAGGAGGAAAGGTTCTACGAATTCGAAATCGCCCCCAGCCAGACGGCTGTTGCCATCCAGAATTCTCTTCGTTCAATTCTCAATAATTACTTCCCCCCTGAAGCCGAAGGCTATCGGCAATTTCAGTTTTCCCTTCTCCCTGAATTCGATGGCTTGTGGAAGCCGGTCTTTCGAGAATCAGAGTCGAGAGGCTCTCAAATTGAGAACAAGAGGAGGGTTGATCAAATACTGGCGATAGGATCGCAGCAAGGAGTGAAGAAGGAATACTCCTCAGGTATTGTCAAGCAGCTAGAGAAGCATGGAACAAAGTCGAGTGATGACCAGGGTCGCAGCGGAAGAGTGGACTTTCGGTAAGTTTTTAATATCTCCAACATTCTTTTTTGCAACGCACTAACTCCTGCTAGCTATCTTCTTGCCAATGCCATGCAATCATTCACAGCGCAACCCCTTCAAAACCAGACGTCGAATAATCCATTTACCAACTCGTATCTCCTGGCAACACTCATTATCCCTCACTTGGAAACATACCTGGCTCTCCATTCAGAAATCAGGTATCTGCTGCTGGAGTATCCCCCTGAGCATCTCCCTACTATGCTGGCTTTGCAGAAGCTCGTTGGGGTTGATCTGATCAAGGTTGCTCAAATTGTTGATTCAAGCAACAAAAACCGTCTGCCATTTACGCAGATAGGTGGTCCCAATGTTGGTAAAAAATCCGAGAACAAGACGCCGACCATTTCGCCCAGGTCGTCAAACTCAGATATCACAGTCTCCAACGCAAACTTTCTTCTGACATCTACTGCAACTGAAACCGATATTGCGCAATTTGTCTCTACTGTCTGGAACATTCAGGCTGAGGCTTCAGATACTGACGTCCCGGACCGGTATCCACATGACAAGGTACTGAGGAGGAAGAAGGCGAAGCCAGCACCGCTCAACGGGTCATTCACCCCGTTCCCCAGGTCGTCTGCATCCTCCCAGAGCACACTGTCGCCAACACTGGCAGGCACATTCTCTACCTCAGTATCGCCAACGCTATGTGCCCCACCCCCGTCATCCGTCGAAAACGTCAAGACGCTGAAGTCAGAGAGGGTTAAGCATAGTCGGACCCTCTCTCGGCGCAGTTTGTTCCATCGCAACTCTGCATCCATCAGTAACTCGTTCGACCCCAGTAGTGAGGACAGTGAATTGGACATGGAAGAGCGGAGACTCATGCCCATGTTTATGCAAAAGCCTTCCGACCGCAAGGGTAATACTAGGAAAGCCCTCAAGTTCCTGGGCCTAGCATGATTGTGGTTGGCATGCTCTGTTTTTCTCTTCCTTTTCATTTGTCTTTCGGCGTTGGGTATCCTGTCTCTCTCTGGGTATGGATCAGCGCTGGGCTATATTCCTTACATACATGAGTTATGAACTTGGTTACAACGGTGTCGCAGCCTCTTACTCTCATTCTTGTTTCCGTCTCTCATTTACTCTACTATTACTTTTGCTCATCATGCTATTTGTTTTCTTCCATCTTTAGTAACAATCTCTCTGCGCATCACAGTCGAATCTCTTTTTGTGGGGGAGGGAAAGCTTTTCAAACGTAGATTAAAGACATAAAGAACACCCGGGGAGTCAAACAAAACCAAGCGCAAGGTTGGTGGCGGGTATTGGGGCGAATGGAGATCTTTGTTTGTGTTTCTATCTTTCTTCAAAAAGGAAGAGGAACAAGAATGTGTTATTAATTATCAAGTGGTAAAGATGACTATTACTAGACAATAAGCATATCGGTTGCTTCTTAATATATGGACTCCTTGAATGGATGTTTTCGTGCCCTTTTTAATTGTAATCTGCTGTGACTGCTCTTTAAATTGGTACTTGCTGATGGCTCCCGAGGCGTTCTCTTGTACTCCGTAGGTGAGACTAATATACAAAGTTGCTTGACAGCATCATTAGGCCCAAGGTCTTACTAGGGGGTCTGAAACTTGACTATCCCTTCCTCGTAGTGTACTTACAGCAATACATATCACAAAGACCAGCGGCTATACACGTCACGAAGCCAGCAATGTTACGCAAATTCCCCTGTATTAATACCCATTCCCGTGCAGGAATAAAACCACACGGAGCCCCTCCAGAATTCAGCACCACAAGCAGACGCAAACAAAGATAGCAAAGAAATAAACACAACAAAGACAAGTCACTGGAAGGCCAGGTCTCCGTGACATCCACTGTTCTCCGCAAGCGTGCGTGGGAGGGGGGGCCTCCAAAAGGAGTAGTCTGGAAATACAACTGGCCCACGCGCACTCTTGTCTCTCTTGACTCTGCGCCTTTGCTTCCCCGTGTATCACGTCCGTCCGCATTCCCCTTGCTCTTTCCCAGCCGACCCTGATTTGTCTCAAATGCAAGGAAGTTGTCGTGTTGTGTTGTTTGAAAGGGCGAGATCCAAGGACATGATGTAATCTATGCGCAGAAAAGGGGGCAAACTGGAACCTGGAAAAAAAGGGAGGAAATCATGATGAGCATTGTTCAGTCGTCTCCCAAGCACGTCGTACTGCTCTAGCCATCCTGTCACTAGACTTGGCCACGACAAACAAAGAAAAGCTCGCACTAGTTTAGCAGCAGCTGTTGCTGGACGAGGAGCCGACACCCTGCCCCTGGCCAACTTGCACACTAGGTTTCGTGTTGTTGGCAGTCGTGGTGCCCATGCGCTCCTTGATCTGGCGGGCCATGGTCAGGAAAGCCTGCTCAACGTTGCTGGCGTTCTTGGCAGAGGTCTCGAGGAAAGGAATGCCCAGGCTGTCGGCAAATTCCTATGCGGCTGTCAGCCCTGAACAGGGGTCGCATAAACTGTGGCAGCCTGGAGGCACACGGCCATGCTGCGCCTGACCGATTGTGGCACCAGGCTGCCAATGTAGCGATTACTCACCTTGGCTACGGTGTACTCCACCACCTTCTTGTCTGACATATCGCTCTTGTTGCCAACAAGCAGCTTATTGACACCCTCGGTAGCATATCGGTCAATCTCCTGGAGCCATTGCTTGACGTTGTTGAAGGAGTCCATGTCAGTGACATCGTAGACGACGCAGATGCCGTGGGCGCCACGGTAGTACGAGGAGGTGATGGTTCGGAAGCGCTCCTGGCCGGCAGTATCCCACTGTTGAGCAGCAGTTAGTGGCCTGTTGGGGCATGATGTCTCGGAGTGAGTTAAGCGCCACTCACGATCTGCAGCTTCACGGTCTTGCCATCGAGTTCTATTGTTCGGATTTTCTGCTGCAGGGTTAGCAGGCGGTTGAGCGGTAGATGGCATCCGGGTATTCAACGTACGAAGTCGACACCGATCGTGGAGATGTAGGACTCGGTGTAGGTGTCGTCGGCAAATCGCAACAGCAAGCAGGACTTTCCAACACCGGAATCACCGATGAGGAGGAGCTTGAACAGGTAGTCGTATCTGGTCGGGGGCTCGTCAGTAATCCGCGTGTCCAGGGCTTGCAGTCATGGGAGGACATGGCATGGTGAATCGCGGCGAGACAGCGCACGCGATGTGCGGGACTCCATATGTATGTACTCTGCATCGACGTCAGCACAAGGCTCTGTTCAGGAGGATGATGTTGATATCGCAATCGAGGGGGGGCCGCGTACCACTCAGGGTTCATGTTGGCGGTTAGGTCTGGGCGATGAAATGGAGATGGGAAATGGACTGCGTCTTAAGGAGTCGGCGTGCGAGAAGCGCTTAAGTGGCGATGAGAGGTGGATGTTTCGGGGATGGGATGGGTCGAGGTCAAATGAGCGTAGGCTGCTGAGGTCTCAAGTACGTCAGGGAAGGATGGCGGCCCGTTGGATGGGCGGTGGGAGGACAGCTGATCGGTCACGTGCTGGAGCCAGCGCTTGCACGAGTACTCCGTACTCCGAAGTATGCATGTAACATGTAACAAACAGGCTGGACAAAGCGAACGACACCTTTATTGACTGCGCCACAAAGCTCTTTTCTCCAAAAGACGTGATATGTCAGATCAGCTGCGGCTTTTACAGCTCAACCGAGTCACGGGCTTTCCTGAATTTTAACGAGGATCATCTTTCCTTGATGGCTATATCTATACTAATACTCCATACTCGTAGTTGGGTGAGTTTATCAGAGGGCATGTGATTCACTCACTACCATCCCGTGTCCACTAAACTGTCTGCTGGCTCGGTGAGCTGACCGATGTTTTTGTTTTTTCGTGAATATTAAAGAGCAAACATAATTAATGTCGTTTTGGAACCGAACGGCTGGCTCCGATCTGCTGCTGCATATACAGTAGTATCTATGTATCTTGGCCTTGGATCGAAGCCAACCCAAATGACCCGCCGCAACGGATCGGCCCCGCAGTGGTCGGGTACGTACTCTTACTAGTATGTACGGAGTACGGAGTACTACTAACACTAACTGAAGCCATCCATTCGAACGCCGTTATTCCGCACTCCATAGGTAGGGAGGGAATGTCTGATGACCCGCCTTTGCACCGTCAAAGCTTCAACCGCCGTCCAATGCCGTGAGAAAAGATCTGTCGCCTCCTGTCTTCCAGTGTCTTAACCCATGCGGCTCCTCTCCAGGAGCATCAAACAACACAACACAGCTAATGGCTGCGCCGCTGAGGACCACATTGGCGAGCCCGGGCGGTCGTTGCTTGACATGTTCGCGATCCTCCCTCCGACATCTGACCACCTTCAGCCCGGCGAATGCCCAGCTCCAACCTATAGCGCATCCATTGCCAGAGACTCAATCCGGTCGTCTTCCCGATGATATTCTCCCGACACTACCGAAATCAACACCGCGAGAACTATCAAGCACCTATTTCGATGCATCCAAGGTGGAATGGATGGGTATCCGAGGGGAGCCACCTCCGGATCCCAACAAGGCAAAACTGGGAAGAAGTGAGTTACTCGCCTATTCACACATTTCTATATGATTCAAGAATGCTAATAGGACGCAAATTTAGCCCTGAGAATCCTCCAAGAACGCCTGCCGACTCTCCTACAATCTCCCTTGCCGCAAGATATCCTCGCCCCAAACATCTCCCTCCACCTCTTCCCTTCGACACACCCCCATCTGCCCACTGTTTCCGGCCGAGTCGCCTACAACGCCGCCCTCTGGACTTCCCCAATCGCCTGGAACAGAGTCCCCATCATCGGCAACGTCAAGCTAGAAATTCTCGCCGAGCGAATGACGTCAGAGCCTCTCACCTTCTTGCCCCGTCGCACCGGCGCCATCCCGGAGCAACTCGTCGTGCGCTGGTGCGAGAAGCGCAAGTCCGTTGAAGATCAGACAGAGTCAAGCGGTGGCGGCATCGCCCTAGCTCTACCACGCCGTAGAGGTGTCGACCCTAACAAGGCCTTCACGGGCTTGTTCATATTCGACTTTGACGCCGAGGGAAGGATATTGACCCATACCATTGAGCAGACCCAGGAAGGGGGCGATTGGGAGAGGGGAGTGGGTGCTAAGTTTGTGGGCTTGACGGATTGGCTTTTAGGAGGCATGAGGGACCCTGGAGACACCACCCCAATACCCATGTTTGAGAGGAAACGACGCCACGACTGAGGTGAGGTTAAAAAAGAGAAGGCATGAATTATGAATGGATTGACGAGAACGGAAGACTGAACAAAAAAAAAAGAGCCTCGAGGCATTGGACGGTTAAGCGTGTCATTCCGCCGATCATCTGTAACAATAGTTGCCTGCATAGGCTGTATAACAGTAAACCAATGAGATTCCCCACCAAGTGTACTTTATTCAGCATGTCCGAACCTGAAATTGATTGCAAAAGGACATTAGGATATCGTGTTGGTCCTTGGTTTGGTGACATGGCTCTCAAACTGCACCGTTGCGAAGGCGAAGGCGAAGTTCTCCGGCCTGGTGACATGACAGTGCACGAGGGCCGGTAACGTCAGCAAGGGAGACATCTTGAACATTCAAGGTGTATCAACTATGTTCCTCCATCGACTGGCGCGCAACATAAGCAATATTTGCCTCCGCCAGCAGCCTGTCGAATCTCGGTTCGGGGCATTTCACAATATTCTGCCTTCGAACCGCCTTTGGGCCGCGGCATTTTACGAGAAAAAAATCAGCCAACCTGCTTCTTCAAACCTCTTTGCCGCTGGATCCTTTTGTAGTTTCAACTCCCCATCATTCCTCGCGTCTTTCTCTCTCACTTAGAGGAAGATCTCCCCGAGATTCTCCCCCTCGAATCCCATCTTGGCGAGCTTCTTCAGGCGCGACTTCTCCTTGGCCTTGTCCGCCGCTTTTTTCTCCTCAGCAAGCTTCTTCACGACCTCGAGGTCGGCCAGCTCATATCCCGGGGGTGGATCATCGTCTTTATCTAGGTCAATCTCCCCAAGTAGCAGCACGTTCTCTCCTCTGACGAGGAAGATACCATGCGAAATGTCTGCGTAGAGGCCCTGCGGGAATGCGGAACCAGCACTGTCCGGCATGGGCGCGAATATCCGTTCCGTCGTCGATTGGAGGACAATGTTTGCTGTAAGAGCATTAGACCCCTTTCTTCCTTTCCCCCACCTCCGGCAAAAAAGACATATCCTCTTTCTTCGCCGTTCATGAAGGAAACACACCGAATTGATCCCAGCTTCTTAATACTCCGATGAGTTTCCTTCCATCGCGCAAGACTACCATGAGTTTTTCTGGTGATATGAAAGTCAGCATCGCGGATCCCAAAGCCTTTAGTCCATGTTAATGAGCGCCATACTATCCGTGAGATCCAAAAGCTGCGCCGCCGTAGTAAACATCTGCGGCGGCAGTTGAGGAATCGGTTGGGGCATCCCCAGCTGCGGAGCAGGGGCCGCCCCCCCAGGCGGAGGAGCGTCGGAGATGGACAGATTTTCCATCATGATAACATGGGGCGAATTGGATCACGAGGCAAGGAATTCTTTATCGTCTGCGTGCAAAGCCCATAAATTCAACGGCCGTAAATGCGCTTTCCGTCTATATGAACATGGTCGGGAAGGGAGAAGGGGATATCAAAAAGTCGAGCAGGTAAGTAAGGTGGTATTGGGAGACGATACACGCGGTGTCGCTGAAGTTGCGACCGCTGCTCCCTTGAGTGTGGTTGAGAATGCGGGAGGCCTTATCGATAAAGAAATATCACGTGGTAGCACTGTTCCATGGACTACGTCAGAGGTGAAGGACCAGACTTAGATTGTTGGCGCATAAGATGTCCAAAAAAAAGTCATGTTGGATGGCGGGGCAATAGGACAATGAGACGGCCAATTGAGGGGCAAACAGAGGCTACACCATATCCAACAAGAATTACTTCGTACACCGCACAGCATGTCAAAATTAAGTTATGGCTTCAATCTTGCGTGAGACGAGAGCAGGAGGCGTTTGTCATGTTGATTCACGTAATTGTACATAAGGTGCAGCCTGGTTTTAGGGCTACTCTGAATTGCTGTTCCGAGTTCGGTCGAGACACTCTTACTACAAGCAGTCTTACTATGAGTTCTCCTACTACTAGTCGTAGTCCATCACCAAGCCTGAGCGGCTCATTACACACCTGCCTACAGGAAGACCACGGCATGACCAAATCCATTGAGTCATGTCCGTCATCTAGAGGGGGGTTCGTTCAGCTCTCCAAACTAACGGCACACGACACCACCAGACTTGCCAAGTCTATCAGAATTTTGTGTGTAGTAGTAGTATGTGCTATGAACCCAAGAGTTGTATCACAACGCAAAAGCTCGCAGCTCCCCCCCTCGACTACGAGTCGGTCTTCTTGGGGGAAAATTTTGTCTTGATATGAATTCAGTTCAAGAGCTTTGTGTGTGTCTTGTTATGCACCATAACTTTTCCCGCCCCGTCTTTTTTTCGGTAATTCTATCGTTTCCTGCCGGCAACGCCTGAGAATGGATGCAAATTCATCTTGCCCTGGATGGTTAGCTGTTTCAGTGTAAAAAGCAGAGCAGATCCAGCCATCACTAGATCAACCCATTCCATTAAAGAAATCCGTAATTTGTCTCCCCTGCCTCCTTCTACCCTTCTTGACTTTCCCCTCAGACACAATTGCCTCTAGGTGGGGGAAATGTCCAAATCGCCCGTTTCAGGTGCTGTCATGATGAAGGAGGTCATTTTAATTGAGTTGTGAGATGACGGAGAAATCGTGAGGATAAGATGAGAACCTCGGCGGGGTTTGAGAAAAGAAAGAAAGAAAATAGTTGTGGCAATTAGCCACGAGGAATTGTCATGTTCGGTTCATCGTAGACCGCTTCAAAGCTTCTTGTAGTTCCGGTCTTGTGGACAGGACCTCGAGAGCCTGAGTGTAAGTAAACCACTCGCGCTCTCGTTTGTGCCTCTCCGGCCAGTCATCCATCTCGCTTAAGACGGTGCCCTGGAAGAAGTAATACCGTGAGCGGTCCTTGGATGTCTTGGGAGGGCGCTTCTCCTCAAAGTTGCCCAAGTCACAGTCGATTTGAACCGTGATGCCAGCCTCTTCCCAGGCCTCTCGCACGGCAGACTCCTGACATGACTCATCCGACTCCCATCCTCCTTTGGGTAGAACCCAGCCCTTCCGTCGGGTTGATTGGATCAAGATCACATAATTCCGATCCGCGCTGAGCGGAACGACGCCGGCAACGAGCCGTTCTCCTTTGGAATTATACCCTGCATCGCGGAAAAGGGTCAGTGGGATCCCGAGCTTTAGCATCGGCAGAGCGAGCGAAAGCAGACAGACAAAGAGCTGTTGACAGGCGGGAAAGCGAAGTGAAGAAGAAGAAGTAGAAGATGAAGATGAAGACGAAGGAAATGACACAGACAGAGGATGCAGGTGAGATGCAATGACTGCTGATAAAACTTACGTTGGTTAATTCGGCCGGTTCGGGACTCCATTGACCGATGATTATTAGATCCTTCGCCGCTGGAAACCGATCCTGACATATTGGTGGTTGTGGTCGTGTCTAAAGCTTCGGTCTGTTGGGGGTCTGTCTAGCGTGGGTTGTCGTTCACGGGGGTATTATGTGGGAGCTGTCCTGCAAAACTCGCCGTAAACGGGGGTCTCCGGGGGTCGAGGGTTGCCGCTTCGAGGGGGAAGCGGGAGGGAGCGGAAGAGAGAGAGAGAGGTACTGGAAATCAAAAAGGCATGCAGAGCATCATCACAATCGCAAATTCGAGAAGGATTGGCTGGACGAGAGGGAGGAGGGAGGATTGGATAGAACAGACGAAGGAGCGAGAGAGGCGACGGGAGCTCTGGCGTTATAGGCGATGCCCCGGCAGGCGATATAGCTCGGCTTCGACTCGGGGACCAGGGCCAGGCAATTGTACTTTGTCTTTGTATGGGAAGTATGTAGGTGGTTAGGTACGGAGTAGCAGTAGCAGCAGCAGCAGCAGTAATGTCAATAATTAATAGTAGGCAGTCCCAGACCCGTGGCTGCTACGCAACTAGTCGCGCGGAAGTGGTGCGGTGTGTGAATTGGATGGAAGCGTAATTGTACTTTTTGGAGCAATGGGTGGAACCAAGGGCTTGCCAGGTTGGCTCAAACGTGGAGATGGGGCAAACTTTGTCGCGCAGGTCAATAAGCGTGCCAATCCGTTGTGGGTGTAGTCGAGGTTGAAGTTGGAGACTTAGACCCCGGAGGTGAGAAGGAGATTGACCCAAATCCGCTCAATGTGTTCAGCCTTATTTGAGAGTCAATGGCTGTCAGCGGAAGCAGGCCAAGGTGGCGGCGGTATGTATGTATGTAGGTAGTATGTAGTATCAGGGGCAAAAAGATGGGGGCACAGCTTCCACCGCACGGTATGTACCTGCGCGGTACAAATCGTGGTCAGGAAGGTTGGCAAGGGGGAAAAGTCAGAAGCGCCTCGCTGGCTCAGGCTGGGCTATAACGAAGTCGGTGATGATGCTGATAATGACGATGAAAGACACAGGCTGCTCCGCAGGCAAAGGGGCCGTCGCGTGTCTCGTGCCATGGCAGCAAGATGGGAGGAGCGTGGTACATAAAGGAGGGTCCCATTGGCTTTATACGCAACTACCGCCTAAATATTAACGTGCTATGGGATGTTAGTGTGTTGGATGGAGCTTGACAAGGCCGGTCTGTCCTGCTGCCATTATAGGCAGGCCGGCGATGACATGTACAAGCAATAGTATGTACTCGTATTGAGCAAGACGACGGTGAGGCGAATGTCCAGGCGAAAGGAGGGCAAGGTAGCGAGCAAGGTTGTGTGTAAGGTACGGAGTACATAAGGTTTGAGCTTGGATATGGTAAGCTCCGTGACAATCGTGTCAATCTATGGACGCGTGCTAGGAGCTGGAAGAGGGAAAGAACACGCGGGAGACGCCCAGGGGTGTAGCACAGCTGAAGCCATTGGACAACTCAATCAATTCAAGCTTGAGCCCCGAGGCGAGGACCTGGAAAAACAAAAATAAAAGACTGGAGACGGCCCCTGTCCTGTCATGCAGGCAAGCTGCAATGAGACCCGGTCCGTCCACCAATAATGCTCCGGGCCATTTACTCTATGAGCACTCGAAGCGTGTGGTTGATACAAAGTACTCTGTACCCAGCAATGCAGTAGTATCCGTGGTGCAACGCACATGTATGGAGTACTGTCCGACGCATGGGGTTCTACGGTGAGAGTCACTAGGGGACAAAAAAAGAGAGACCGCACAAGACATGGATACTCTTCTAAATAATAGGCGGTTAACTGATAGAGTATTCGGAACTTCTGCTGTTGCCTATACTATTAGTATGTCCACGGCATTGTACGGAGTAAACCACAGGCTGAATAAGAGTTATCCATAGCAATGGGAGTAATCTATCGTATGTAATTACGGAGTAGAGCTAATACCAAACTGTGACAAACACGCTATAGATGTCTTGCGGTCCCTGTTTTTTTTGTCACCCGCTTGGTTCAGATCCGACAAGCTTCTGGACTGCAGCCACCCTCTTGGCCTCGTAGTGACCTGATCATCACCTGGTTTTCCCAACGGGGAACATGGGCAGAAAGGCTGTTCTTGGCTCACGGTGATCATTTTAGGATACGTGAGTCTGAACTCACGCTTTGCTGGCAGCATCGTGAGCATCATGGGTGCATATGAATGGCAATATTCCTGGAGTAGAAGTGGCTTGGGGATATTGGATGTAGTATATTGCGGTACGATCTCTTGGTCATGGGCCTTGGGTAACACCATCGTGGAGTTGGCCATGTATTCTGGTTAGATTTACTGCATGCAATCGGCAGCTCGGAAACACTCGGTAGCATGCAATAGGTACAAAAAAACCCTCAAGAGACGCTTGGTTGTCCCGATCGGCATCCAAGCGGGACATATTCGTGCATCGCTGGCAGGCAATGGAGATTCTCTCGGAAGTGCATGTCCATGGACAATAAGTCCACCTATCCACAGGTACTACCAAACTGAGCCTTCGTAATTCGTACGCGTACAGCCATCCACTGATATGCCTACCTGTAGAGTGCTCCTCAGGGCCTTTGACCACTGAACGAGACCTTCAACCCCTCACCCGCCACCGCCTAACCCCGCCATCGCCATTGGCGGTTGACCTCATCGCCATCTCCAGAATCGACTTTTCCCCTGTCATAGCTCACCTACCCAATGCCTAGCATCTCTCCCCTTTTCCCTCTTATCCAGGTCTCCCTCCAGTGAATAGTAGCGCTTCTTCAACCGATCCGCTGTGTTCTTGACTTGGCCTTTGGTGTGCAGTATCTGCCGCAGCTGCAACCCAGGCCAATCCCATCCACCACAGGCCCTCCTTACGATCTTGATCTGGGTGAGCATCGGGGAAGCGGGCAAAATCCACCCAAGTCATTGGGCCAGAACAGAGTCTATCTCTCTGGGTACTAGTATCACCAAGTTCCAACAAGCCACCATCGACAGACGAATCGACCAAAACCTCTTGTCTTGGATCTACTATAATCAGCTCGCTCCCTCACGCATCAACTTGCCTCTTCAGGAAATCTTGAAGTGCGATCACGCCTTGTTCCTACTACTGCCCATACCTGTTTGCCTTCCATCAGGTCGGCCACCACCAAGAAGGAAGTCCGGCGTGTCGGTCTCAGCCGCGGTCTGAAAATCAGGCAATGGAACCAAATGATGCGCAGACCCCTGGAGGCGCTTCTTTTGAGTACGAATACCTATCTCCAATTGGTAAGTGGAGGACTTTCACTTCCTTCGGCTCCCCCTTTCCACCCATCTCGACACGTGCTTATTCCATGGCCTGTCGTTGGTTCGGGATATATATCGTTTTTGGAATCGGCCCTGCCCTTACACTAATAGTATGGTGTTTTTTCTTCGACTCATTGGCACTTGGGAATCTTTACCGTCACTTTCAGAGGTTCGACTGTAGCCACTTTCGCACTTTTCTACTTTCTGTGCCCCATCAATGGTTATGGTTACACATTGGCCTCAAGTTGACCTAGTCGGTATGACCTAGCGGCATGAAGTCGTCCGCAACTCTCTTGATACTCCATTCTTTCAACCCACTCCACCTTCTTGGAATTCTTCACCCAATGCTTGTCTCCGAACAGTACTAGTGATACCTCGACAAAGCAGTGCAATCATTGACCTACCCTTCGTCGTACCAAAGGACAGACCTTTCTCTTCTGGCTAATGGGGTTGTGGATTTCGCCGCATCTTATGCTTGCTTCTTGGGTTGGGACTTGGGCGGCGCATTCTGCTGTCTTCCTTTCAGTGCGATTCTTCATAGTTGCAACGGGCCGTGAACGGCCACTATCCTAGTCCACACGCTCTATTTACGGATGCTGACCAACAATCCAGGGCATTCCAATTCATCCAAGTGCGGCTACTGTGGTGCTCATGGTCAGAGTCAGTTAACCCCGAAACCTCCGCCCTCCGACTTTAGAATAGAGACATTTCTTGTGTCTTGCAAGAGCACTAGCCACTCGATTGAAGCTGACTGACCCCTTCGACACCATTACCTATCTATCTCCGTACTTTACACTGGCATCATGACAGCGGACCAGTATTCCAGTTGACTAACTGTTATTGCCAATGTTTAGGCTTTTCATACTACGCCAACGCTACCTCTTTGAGTCCTCTATTCTACCAAACGTTACTCAATCGTTGCTGGCGGCGTTCAGGAAGACTCCTATATCGCCCAAACCAACGGAAGTCTTGCTGTCCTCACTACACAATTCGTTTAGACTCGAGTCAGTTCCATCCGGCAAGGGACCAGCGCCAAGCTGTGAATCGCTTCAACAAGTATATTATTGGCGACTCATATATCAAGCAAGCTGCTCGTCTCTATCCCAAGTCTCGCGAAGACACGAAAAGGCGTGATAATGAGTTTTGCTTGACAGAACGTATTCATGAGGCTGAGTTGGGTCAATTGAAGGCGCCGCCTGATCCTGCCCACAGGTTGGTTATTACACTCGAGGAAGATAACTTTACAGAAGAGAAATACCTCGTCTACGATAATTACCAGAGAATAGTCCACTGTGACGAGCCAGAGAATAGAACTCGACGCTCCTTTGAGCGCTTTCTATGTAGCTCGCCACTGAAGCGTCAGGTCATGGTTGGCCCGGATGGTCGAAAACGCCGCTTGGGGTCCTACCACCAGTGCTATCGTCTTGACGGCAATTTGGTTGCCATCGGTGTGCTTGATCTTCTGCCGGAATGCGTTAGCTCTGTTTACTTCCTTTACCACGAGAGCATACACAAATTCGCACCAGGGAAACTAGGCGCTCTTCATGAAATCGCTCTTGCTATCGAGGAAGGCTACCGCTGGTGGTACCCTGGATTTTATATCCACAGCTGCCCCAAGATGCGGTACAAGATTGATTACGCCCCTCAGTACATTTTAGATCCCGATAACTTGAACTGGTACCCGCTGAATGACAAGATTCTGAATGCTCTTGAGCAACGGTCATACGTTAGTCTCTCCACAACACTACGGGGAGGCATTATGGGCGAGTCAAAGCAAGATACTTTGACCCACACAATGACGACAGCTAGCTATGAAACTGACGCCATGTCATCGGATGAGGGCAAAGAAAACGAGGGCATAATTGACAATGAACCGATGGATGATGACGACGGTGATAATAGGTCACTTTTCTGTTCCCGCATGCCTGGTATTCCTCCCATTTCTCAGATGGAAAAAGTGAACTTGGATCACATCGCTTTGAAGATATTCCTCAATGGCCCACTTTTTGAGACATCTGACTTGGTTGGCTGGAAAACCAGCAACATACGGGATTTATCAGGCATCAAGCCTACCATCGCGGAATTGGTGGCTGCCTTGGGTTCTGATTTGATGGACTCGGTCTGTTTAGATCTGGTGCGCCAGAGGAACTAGGTCCTACGGATTTGTTCGCTTTGGAGAATAGATCGGGTGTCTTTGATGGGTGTTGGTTAAGGGTCATCCCTATCGGAATTTGCGTTGGATGAGCCCTTCCTTGAAGTCATTATATCATGTCAGGATTATTTGATTTATGGTTTGGTGTTACTACCGATTGGCTACTATTGGGTAGAGTTATGATTGCGATGCATTCAGAGTACTTCCTTGGCAATTTTTTTTCTTTTTAGTTAAAGGGTACAATATGGAGAGCCCTTAATTATGAATAGAAGAGAGAGTACACTCCCTCCGATTTTTGGATACGTGAATGACTACATTTAGTGATGGGCAATGCGTACGGGTCTTGTTAGTTTAACTCGAAGACAGAAGGTTCTAATACACCAGATTGAACTGACTGAACCACAAACTCATATTTATGAATTGGCTTTTCATACAATCAATTGAAAATAGCCATGAACTGAATTTAGGCAGTATCGATAAAATTTGTTCATCTTTTTGCCCTTCTCCTTTGCCATAGTGATATTGGGTGTTCTGATGTGAAGAGCTATCAATGTTCAAGCTCTTATCAGATAGATAGCTTGCCCCACCCCCACGTTCTTATCGCTCACCTAGGTGAGCAGCTCAACTTTTGTTTCTTCGAAAACCTTTCAGGCTCTCAAGAATTCAGCAACAATTCGGCGACCGCCGCGGATGATATTTGGCGATAGCGCAACTTCCGAATTATCCACGGAAGCGCGGTAACCATGGCTTCCCAACAAACCCTTCTCTCACCCGCCGAGCTTGCTTTCCTCCACAGCTCTCTTTTTCTCAGCCCTCCCATTCGCCCTGATGGCCGGACACCGACGCAGTTCCGGCCCTTGACTGCTGAGACGGGGATACTGCCGGGCACAAATGGCAGCGCGCGTGTATGTCTGGCAGATGGCACCGAGGCCATCGTGGGAGTCAAGGCAGAGATTGAGAAGACGGCGGATCCGCTGGGTGGAGAGGGCTATCAGGAGTATGTGAAGACCGCAAGTGGCCGTGGAGGCGGCGACGGGGAGGAGGACAAGCGAAAAGCTAGGGGGGAGTGGTTGGAGATGACGGTAGAAATTCCGGGACAACGAGATGATGACGCTGGAACGGTGTTTTTGGCAGAGATGTTGAGGGAGGCTCTTCTGGCAGATGGGGAGTTTGCAAAGAAACTGTGGATAAACAGGCGTTTCCATTGGAGGCTATACCTCGATGTGAGTTTCCTGGGATTTTCAATTGCTTGGTATGTGGATGGAAGCTAATAGTGCGACTACAGATTCTGCTAATATCACCACCACTGTCCTACCCCTTACCTCTCCTCTCTCTTACTACACACCTCGCCCTTCTGGCGACAAGACTGCCAAAGTTGAAATCCGAAGGAGACGAGGACCCGATTTTCGACGACGACTGGGAGGCATCGTCATTCTTATACCCGCGGGAAGGTGCCACAGCAGGCTCAAGACCGCCCATCACACTGCTGGTGGTGGCAGTAGGGGACAGCATAATATTCGACCCGTCCAAGGAGGAACTCGCCGTGGCAGATACTGCGTTGGCGGTCTCAGTATCGGAAGTGAGACGACAACAGGAGAAGGAGGGCATGGAGGTGGATTCTGGGCGCGAGCTGCGGCTGCTCTCGATGCGGACTATTGACCCGCCGTCAAGGCTGACACCACCTGGTGTGCCAAGCACAGCTAACTTGGCCGTGAGTGGCACTCAGGAGGTGTCACAGCAGAAACAGCAGGAGGAGCAGCCGCAAGAAGGCGTGTGGAAAGCACCTCTTGGTGGAACCAAGTTTGGTGTATTTGATAGCATCATACAGGCGGTATTAGAAAAGGGCGGGGTGGCAGATGAGGTGTTGGACGGTCTGGAGGGAGTCGACTTGGCATAGATTCAATCTCGCAAAATGGGCTGAGATTCATTTGTTTCTTTATATTTTACGTGTTTCATGCAGGGGCTGCAAGGAACCATCTGATACATGAACGGTTAGGCGAATAGGCCTACCAATGCATACATGTACTGGTTCAGAAGATGCCGAACCACTTCTTCTTTGAGTCATCCGTCTTTTCCAGCTCTGACTTGGGTGGCAGCTCGCGTCCCAAGGCAACAGCCTCAAGTTCCTCCTCTGACTTGGCCTCATCCTTGCCAAAGACCATGGCTACAGGGTCTTTGGCTTCAATACCATGCATCTTCATAAAGTACTTCCGCTTGGCGACATCATCCAGGTGCCGGTTTCGATGCTCCGAGGCTTTGACGCCCTTGTCTTTCTCATGCAAGATAATGACGTTTTTCCAGGCGGAGAAGAAGTACGAAGGCTGCTGCCATAGGTCGGATATAGGTGGAACGAGATCCTTGAATGGAGAATTGTAGGCGTAATTCATGAAGAAGGTGTATAAACCCATGGCCAATAATGTTCCCTGTGAACAAAGGTGTGAGCAAGCTAGGATACGTTTGATAATATATAGGCCTTCGTACCATGGTGATAAATGTATGCAGCAAACGGCTATGCCAGAACCAATGTGCCCAAGTCCCCTCCGGCGCCATAAGCCCAGGGTAATTCCTCTTGCTCTGAGCAACTACCTCGTCGGCCGTCAGATCAGGCCCATAGTGTCTGGGCATGGTGTTTTTCTTGAGCCGTGATCCATGAGACGGCGGATTGAACTTGGCCGGCTTCTCTAGAACGATGGGCTTGTCCGTGGAGGCGAACCGTATATAGACGTTTTGTGACAAAGGGATTCGGATGCCGCGCCAGAGAGGGCCTTGGAGAGGAAGCAGGAAGCGCGGGATGACCGCTTTTGTCACCATTTTGGCCATAATGTGAGGTTCGAGCTCCCGAATAGTGAATATCTTGCTCAACTTCGTGATATCTTAGACCAGCTTCGGCACCCAAACGGAGCCTTCAACAAAAAAAAACGGACCCGCATAAAAAAAAGCGGAACAACTCGAATCGCCGACCTTTCTCCGGAGGAAGAAAATCCGGTGGGCCGAGGGGCTTTATCCGAGTTCACCCGGAGTTTGGCTCTTGACGTCAATATGACTGTGTAATTGCGGCATGCTGATTGGTCCGCTCCTAGCCACACTTGTGGCTTAATCGCCCGATCGACTGAGCAGTTGTCACACATAACTTTTCCTGCACGCCAGACTTTTTTTCCTTCTTGAAATCTTCTTTCCCATTCCCTAGATCCTTCAACACTCCACTAAAAGTTTTTCTATTCAGAGATACCCCTTTGGTTTCTTTGAATATTTCCACGGTTTCCTTACCAATCTTCTACGACTCTTACGTCTTTTAATCCTACTTCTCTACAAAATGGCTGGTGGTAAGTCTCTCACATGTGTACCGAGGTCTGGACAACACCAGAGTCGAGAATGCCATTGAACCGGCGCAAAGAACTTGACAACTTCAATGATGGATGCTACAGACAGCTGAAGGCAGTGTCTGGACGAGGGCTCATGGCTTGTGTATCTGGATACGCAGGTGAGGCACGAGGCGGCTTGTCGCACTGCGCCATTTTCACCAACCAAACGCCTTTCATCATGTTCCTCCTCCGACACAGCGCCAGCTTACATCCTCGCTTCGTCATGAGTTTTGCGAAGCTTCACTGGCACTCCTCGACCTCTATGTTCCCCTCCGGCTGACCTCTACACACCATCCCGTCCTCTCTTCACTCCATCTGTTCACAGTGACTGACTCGTGCTCCAGGTGACGCTAAGAAGGGTGCTGGTCTCTTCAAGACCCGTTGCGCTCAGTGCCACACCGTCGAGGCTAACGGCGGCCACAAGATCGGACCTGCCCTGCACGGCCTCTTCGGCCGCAAGACCGGTTCCGCTGAGGGCTACGCCTACACCGATGCCAACAAGCAGAAGGGCATTACCTGGGAGGACGGTACCCTGTTCGAGTACCTGGAGAACCCCAAGAAGTACATCCCTGGTACCAAGATGGCCTTCGGTGGCCTGAAGAAGGAGAAGGACAGGAAGGACTTGATTGCGTAAGTGCTCTCCCAAGCTCTGGCGATATTGTACGATTTTGCTAACGTTTCTTGAATTCAGCTACCTGAAGGATTCCACCAAATAAGCGACTGCATGTGTAATGATATGATTTCGATAGACGGGGGGTGTGATTGTACTATAGACCACTTAGAATAGTCGAGGCACCTCGGATGTGCTTGTACTATAATTTCCAACTCCGCTTCTATGCGACCTGGCCGGTTGAGATAAAAAAGAACGAGACAATGCCACTGAGTTTTTTCCTGGACACCACTGGTGTATAATACGTTGAATGGTGTCGATAACAAAGGGGTCCATATGTACCTACTTGTGTTTCCTACAACACACTGAAATATGCCAAGCTATGAAGAATTATATATTTCTATGTTGCGTTTAAGCAGGCGGCTATCTGTATCTACTCTGCCTTCCCCAGCTTCTTGTCCAATTTCCTATACGACTCCGGATTCATCACACTGCTCCGAGTGTTGTCGAGTGCGTACTCCCAGTCATCCTCGTCAATCTCCCGAACATACTTTTTGCCTAGGATAAACTTCTTCAGCGCGCACTCAGCGGCTTTGATGTGCAGTCCACCAAGATCCGCACCACTAAAGTCCTTGCAACGGGGGTCCATGGCCACAGCGGACAGTCTCGCCAACTCGGCTTCTGTGAAGCTAGCGTGGGCAGTCTTGTAAATGGCCTGTAGTATGTCTACACGCTCCTGGGGCGTAGGAAGATCCACGAAGAGTCGCACGCTTAAACGACCAGGTCGGAGCATCGCCGCATCGATCATGTCCGGTCGATTTGTGGTACCGATGACGTAGATTCCTGACCTGTCCTGAGCACCGTCGAGCTCGGTCAGGAGTGCGTTGACGACCCGCACACCGGCATCTGTGGAGGCATTGTCACGCCGAGGGACCAGGGAGTCAATCTCATCAAAGAAGAGGATACACGGTGTTGAGGAGCGTGCCCTCTGGAAGAGTTCCCTAACAGCCCGCTCTGACTCACCGACGTACTTGTTCAACAACTCTGGACCATTGATGAGAATGAAGCTGGCTTGGGCTTCGTTGGCAACGGCTTGAGCAACCAATGTTTTACCGCATCCGGGAGGCCCCCAGAGAAGAGCGCCAGCCGGTCTCCTCAGACCGAATTCCTGGTAGAGCTCTGGGTTCTTGATAGGTCCGATAATGGACATGTGCAATTGTTCTCGTACCTTTTCCAAGGCGCCAACTTGGTCCCATGTAACATCTGGAATAACCGTAAAGCCTTCTCGTCTCAGAGATGGCGTGAATCCCTTCATGGCAAACTTGAAGTCTTCAAGTGTCACAGGTTCTGTCGGAAGGGTTGTGAAAGCCGGTTGCTTCAAGTCTAAGGAGATGTCTGATATGTCCATCTCATCTCTTCCAGGAGGTCGTGTGAGGAGCTCGAGCTGTCGTCCACCGGGGTCTTCTGTGTTCATGATTCTCTCTTGTGCTGCTTGTTCTGCTAACGTGGTGAAAATGATAATGTCTGCGCCGACGAAGCCATGTGTCATCTTTGCCACTTCTGCCAGATCCAAACTGTCAGATAATAGTTTATCCTTTGTGACCACTTTCAGGATGTCGTGTCGTGCTTCAAGGTCAGGTACCCTCATTTGCATTGTTCGTTCAAATAGCCCAGCCTCGAGGACAACCGGGTCGACATCAGTATATCTTGACGTTGTCGCCATCGCTAGTACGTAGCGGTCTTTTGGCTGTTCTTGTTGAATCCGCTGCATTTGCCGGACGAACTGATTCAATATTCGACGACTGTGTTCGTTGTGACTTGAGCCTCCAGGCTTTGGCATATACAAATCGATATCTTCGATGAAGATTATGCTTGGAGCCAGCCCCATAGCGACATCCACTGCCTCAGCCAGGCTCTTTTCAACGCGCTCTGGTTCCTCAAGACAGCCATTGAGGGTCACCAGGGGTACATCAAGATTTGCCGCCAGTGAGCGGATCAGAGATTTCTTGCCCGTTCCTGGTGGTCCAAACATAAGTATTCCGGGGACTCGGCGCCAACCGTTCCCTTCGTATAGTTCCGGACACTTCAATAAGTAGCGAGTCTGACGGAGCAATTGACGATGAATATCGCCAACGCCACCTAGTGGTAGCGGCTCATCTGGTTGTTCAACCCTGAAGCGGGTCGACTTGGGCGACTTCTTCTGGGTCATCTTGTCCTGTTTCTCGGCTCGTGGTGCATCTTTTGAGGCGTCCCCGTTGGCGACAACGGCCTCGGAGCTAACTTCGGGTCCGTTTGCAGCGTCATCTTTCTCATCGCTATCGGCTTGAATCCGTCGCTTCTTAGCCATTGGCTGCTCATTGGGGTTCTGCGAACCTGAATCCGCATGCCAAAGCTTGGTCATCTGGCGATTGAGCAGGAATCGGTCATCGTCTGGTTTCTTGGGCTCGGCTTCTTCAATGGCTGCATCGGAGTCTTCCGAGTCAGCCAGCTCCTCCTTACGGAACTGTAACACTCGGTCTATTGAATCTTCAAGCGGTCGCTTCTTTTGCCTGCTCAGGCTCGAGTTTGATCGCTTGATCGCATCGTATGCGGCCGTGATGTTTTTGAAAGGCTTGCCGTCGTTGCTCTCCTCCAATTTCTTGATCACTTGATAGACGTCTCGATCGAGGCCCTGGCGGAGGTTAAGCCTGGGCCTGTGGATATTCGGCGCCATGTTGCCCGCCTGCGGCGCTGTCGCTGATGTTGAATTTCATGAGAATGAACTTGTTGCATGTTTTGCGCAAAAAATGGAGGAAATCTTGTAGTTATGCACAGCCCTAGGAAATATTCCCACTCACACACTAACTATCTCCGGACACCGCCTGGAGCGGTTACGTTCGCCGGTTTCCTACTTTGGCGTAGTGCCTTGTGCATGTTTTGGCCCCACCAAGATAACGGCGCTCAAGGCCCGTGTTATCGATAAAGCTCCGAGCGCCGCCACTATCCCCGGGCAATGACGACGAGGTTGGTCGCCCTCCGATCTCGTCCTCAGCACCCTCATCTGCGCTGAAGGTCACCCAGCTGTCGGCTCCTACAAAATCGTTTCAAAAGACAGACGAGACCGCGGCTGGATCCGTGGCACCAACATCTCACAATGGGCGGCAAGCAGAGCAAAGTCACCGCCCAAGACAAGTATGCGCATTCCCACCAAATGGCGGCGTCCTCCGCATCCCACTCCCTAACTCTCTCTCTAGGGCGATCCTCGACATGAAAATTCAGCGCGACAGGCTGCGCCAATACCAAAAGCGTATAACCGTCCTCACGGATAAAGAGACAGAAATAGCGAGACAAATGCTCGCCAAGGGCGACAAGCAGCGGGCACTCCTGGCTTTGCGCAGAAAGAAGTATCAGGAGTCTCTGCTCTCCAAGACGGATGCGCAACTGGAGCAGCTCGAGAAGCTAACGGCCAATGTTGAGTTCGCGCAGATACAAAAGGATGTGGTGTTTGGTTTGCAGCAGGGAACCAAGGTGCTTGCGGACATACATGCCGAAATGGGGGGTATTGAGCACGTGGAGAAGTTGATGGGAGAGACAGCAGACGCAATTGCGTATCAGAAGGTAAGGCCCCGTTTTGGCCATGTTCTTCGAGTTTCCGTACTTACCTCTCTTCACAGGAAGTTAGTGAAATGCTGGGTAGTCGCATCACAGCACAGGACGAGGAAGAGGTGGAAGACGAGCTCGCCGCACTGGAGGCTGAGATGTCTGGAGACAGCCAGAAACTACCAACAGTCCCGAATGGGCAATTTCCTGTTTCCGAGAGGCCAGCAGTCGAGGAGACACAGCCGGAGAGGCAGGCTATGTTGGCAGCTTAGTGGATATTTCGATCTTTTGGCATGACTGTTAGACTTGTTTTGTGCTTGACCATAGATGGCAGCAACACCACAGCGAGCACTAGGAAGGCGTTTTGTTCTTTATGCATTCTTTGGAAATTGAAACACGTTTTGCTATATTTGGTGTGCCTCATATATCAACCTCAGTATTTGGATATTAGCTTCTTCATAATCGTCATGGCGCCTTCCCGATAGCCAGAACCGAAGATAGCATAGTGGTTTAAATGGTGATATCTAGAACCCATTGCTAGTACATCACAATCATTTTAACGAGAAGGATGTTAATTCACTTACAGCTCATATAACATAACCCGATCATCCCATTCGTCCTTGGGCTCAGCCTTTGGAACCAGCTTCTCATATTCTTTCCAGAAGTTTGAGTTGAAGCCGCCGAACATCCTCATGATGCCGAGCTCATACTCTGAATGGCCGTAGACACATGAAGGATCAAAGACCACCTCTTCACGGCCACCCCTACCGGCAATCTGACCTCTGGAGTGATTGCCACTCCAGAGATCGCCATGTATCACCACTGGGACAATCTTCATGCGATCATCTCCAATTAGGCGTGGAACTACCTTGCTTGCAACCTGGTCCACTATATTGACGACTTCCCCGTCAGGTCCATGGTTCTTCACTACCTTCTGCGTGATGAAACGTAACCGGTTCTCAGCGTAAAATTCAGCCCAGGACGATTTCCATGAGTTGTCCTGCTCTGTGTCCCCGCAGCATGTTGTGACGGGGAATCCAAACATGGGTTTGTCAAAGTCCTCCGGGATTGGCGCCGGTGTCGTATGCAATGTCGCCAACTTAGCTGCCAGTGAGATACCGGATCCTTCTGAGGCCGAGTAACCAAGATCTAAGAATTCAGTAGCGAGGAAATACTTGTCGGATTGAGACATGGGTCCATGAAAGTGAGACTTGGGACAAAAGTTGGGGACTGAATCATGAATGGCGTTGAGAGAGGCGTGTTCTCCTACCCCTCAGTGTTAGCAAGAATAACTATTGGAACCACATGTGAGATTTCCAGGTGGAAAGTTGAGACGCGGACCTTGAAACATGACCCTTGCGCTCTCGCCGGACCCTATCTTTACGAAATAGTTGACTGGCTGGCCATCGACTGCAGTGGAGAGCCTGAAGGTGGATGAGAACCCCGAGCCACTGAGGCTGGATATCTTGGTCACCTCTCTGTCCAATTTCAGTGCGTCCAGTATCGCGCTGTCGATTAAAGGTGGCATGATTTTGTCTTTGTCGGCTTTTTGCTTTAGTGTTTTGATGAGAAGTGGACCGGTGAATACACAGATACTTCATATGTAGTTGGAAAACGCGAGTTTAAAACGGAGGTGACGTCAAAACGTCTTTATGCATGATTACCTACGACATATCATATTAATACAGAACATCCAATTCAAGCACACAGCTGAGGATTTCGACTCCCTGCCACGACGCATGTCAATATTTTCCTCCGTGTCATCTAAACATATATAAAATAAAATAGAAATTCCATAGGTACATTCATTCTCTAAAAATCTCCAAAGCCAAGGAGAAGTGATGTTGATTACAATGTGTGCCTGTGCATCGGCCCCGTAATTCTATAGTGGGGCCGGACGACCGGAGGCGCGCCGTTCTTGGTTCCCGTAGCATTGCCGAACCATACTCCAAATCGTCCCAATCATCTTAATCCAGCTCGGGAGAAGAAAGCAAAACGCCAGCTGCCATGCATACTTTTGATACCATCGAAATGCAAAAGCCTCTAGATGCAAGTGATCATTTGAAGGAGGCCACTTCGGTTCCACCCAGGTCGAAGCTCTATCTATGACAGCGAGAAGGAGGAGGGGTTTATTGCTTGTTCACCCTCTCAACGTGTGTTATGGTCATGACAGAGTCATTATCACTGCTGGTGGACGAGCTGCTTGATTCGGACCTGGCTGAACTCGATGATGTTGAGGTGTTGGTTTGAGAGGGTTGTGGTGTTGCGTAACGCCAATCTTCTTCACTCAGTCGGTTGAAGCATGCGCCGCATGGGCAAATCGCTGCTGCGTTGAGCGGTGGTCGAGGAGTGCAATGGCGGGCAAACCAGCTTTGAAGTTGTGACGGCATGATGGTAATGCTTCCTTAAGGTCTTGGATGGGTGCTGTAAAGATAATAGTAATGGATTTTGTCGAAGGCGAGGTAAGCCGAGTATTTATCTGCCAACGAGGTGGAACCTCGCAATGGTGCAAAGCACGACATATCTTATCTATGCAATCAAAGGGTTCGTCGGCCGAAGTGCGGACATTATAAGATTCTATTCTTTTAAAATGGCATATAAGCATGGTAGACATGGCCACTCACACCGGGCCGAGATATCCTCGGTGTTCCATCGGCATCCCGCAATCATGGGACCCTTAGGCATCAAAATTGAATACCGAGTGAAGCTTATTCTTTAATTTATTCCTTAGCTTCGTTTTGGGACAGGTAAACATATTGCTGTTGGATTCTTTGTATTCCATCATTGTTCCTCTTTAATGGCGGTACGGAGTATTAGCTACACCATCGACTTATATGATGCTGAAGTCGACAAGTAGATACTAACAATAGCATATGCAAGCCCGCCAGTGGAAAAAGGGTTAATAAACCGTTACATCTATTTCAGACCATTAAACAAAGGCAGCAACTTTCAATGGCTTGTCTTGGTCCTGAACCGACGTTCGGCACTTGGCGCCTGCCATTCATCCGACGACGGGAATACCCGAACAACGCCGAGAGAAGTTTTGTCCGATCTACTTCGTATAGCAACACCATCCTATCTGGGCCGATTTAAATACGATATGCCTGCTTGGTATAGTACTTGGATATGCTAGTCTATATTTCTATATGATATGGACCAAATCTACTCTGCAATGTATATCCACTTCATGATGCACATCCACCCCTTCTTAAGCATTGGGGCCGGCCTTGATTGGACATCAACCACTCACATCTATCTTATCGGGGAAAATATGAATGTACGGGAACATAGACAATCATACTTGGCTGATTTACGTCTCCCTTGAGTCGCCTGTTTTCACAATGCGCCGATGCATCCTTCTACCGCAATATGCCTGCCCGCCTTCCGAGTCCCTATTCACTACTTCCCGCTACCAAAGAAATATTACAAGGAATCTCATCCAGTCCCAATGACGTGTTCTTTTAGATACCCAGGGTGAACTCAACACCAACGTCAATATCACGAGCTATTTGATGGTTAGCGCCACGGTTCTTGATAGTATGTCACAAGTGTATTTTTGACTTACCCAGCTTGACCACCTTGGACAGCTGCACAGCCTTCTCAGCTGCGTTCTGCAGGTCGTCGATGGAGAAGATCTTCATGCCAGACTCGTTGATAATCTGGTGAGCCAGCTCAACGTTGGTACCCTGGAGACGGGCAATGATGGGGATCTTGAGGTTGAGGGCCTCAACGGTCTTGATAAGACCGGTGGCAATGGCGTCACAGCGGACGATACCGCCAAAGATGTTGACGAAGATGGCGCTGACCTTGGGGTCGCTGGTGATGAGCTCAAAGGCTTCCCTGATAGCGGCAGGGGTAGCACCACCACCGACGTCCAAGAAGTTGGCGGGCTGGCCACCGTTCAGCTTGATAATGTCCATGGTAGCCATGGCAAGACCGGCACCGTTGACAAGGCAGCCAATATCACCATCAAGCTTGATGAAGTTCAAGTTGGACTCGGCAGCGCGGACCTCATCAGGGTCCTCCTGGGTGGTATCCCGCCACTCAAAGACCTCCTTCTGACGGTAGTCAGCGTTGTCGTCGAAACCGAACTTGGCGTCCATGCAGAGCACCTGGTGATCGGAGGTCTCGGACAGAGGGTTGATCTCAATCTGGGTAGCATCACGCTCGAGGAAAATCTTGTAAAGCTTCTGGATGGTGTCCTTGGCATCCTCAATGCACTGCTCACTGAAGCCCAGCTTAGTAGCAATGTCGCGAGCGATATCGTCAGTGACACCCTTGTTGATGTCAACGTAGGTGGTAATGATGGCATCGGGGTTCTCCTTGGCAACAGTCTCAATGTCCACACCTCCCTGTGACGAGGAGACGATGACGGGAGTCTGTGTAGCACGGTCCATGAGGATGGCAAGGTAGAACTCGCGGCGGGCGAACTTGCGCTCGCAAATGTAGACAGCATTGCAGAGACGGCCGCCAGCGCCGGTCTGCTTGGTGACGAGCTTGTGACCAATCATTTGCTGGGCGAACATCTCGGCTTCGTGGGGGGAGTAAATGACGCGAACGCCGCCCTTGAGGCCGTTGTCAAAGGTTCCCTTTCCTCGTCCACCCGCAAGGACCTGGGCCTTGATAACCATGTCGTCGGTGCCAATCTGCTTTGCTACGACCTTGGCTTCCTCAGCCGTCTTGGCGACAGCGCCCTTGGGAACACCGACGCCATACTATCGTCGACAAACCAGGTCAGCCGGACGTTGTGCGGCATTGATAGTGGGGGTTTGAGGCGATTACCTTTCTCAGCAGGTCGGCAGACAGATACTCGTGAATGCTCAGAGCTCTTCGCTGTTGAGCAATGCCGGGGAGTCTGACGGAGGGGGAAACCTGGAGCTATAAAACTTGTTAGAAGCTTCAACGCTGGAGAGAGAGCGGGAAAAAATGAGAGCAGCTGGTGATCGGTTACCGACCTTGGAGGCGTTGAGGGCCGACGCCACAGCGCGACTGCGGCCGACGTTGAACATGGTGAAAGACGATGGCAGATGCCAATTGAGAGGGGGACAGAGAGGGATCGCGAGGAAAAAAGACGAAATAGTTTGACGTTCGTTGATGGCTCAAACCGCACAGCTCTCAATCTGGAAACGATTCCAGTTACGTACAGGCCGTGGGAGTTACCCGAGTTTTGCCGACGACGGTTGGCGATGACGTCGGAAAATGGTTGTGCCGATATCAGAATTGCCGATATCTTCGTACTTGTGCTCCGTGTTCCGTGCTTAGCTAACGCTTTTCATTTCTCCAAACATTCGTGCCATTCTAGCTAATTAGGTAGATTGATCCTGTGGCAGCGTTGTGCAACCAATAACAGTACGAGAACCTATGAGACGGTGAAACGAGCAAAAAGAAACAAGTCTTGGGACCGGGATTCTGAGGTTTCTCGCGCCCTGCTTTATACCACGTTTGGTTCTCCCGAGTTACACGAGCACAGTGTTCTCTCCCCCATGCAGCAATGCCTAGACGGGGAAGCTTGCCAAGATCAGATATCAGAGACAAGAAAATAAAAATATGGATGCTCATTGGCCCATGTACGACCTTGTACTAGTACTACGCGTCCCTCTGTCTCATGTAATACCGGTATCCGGGAACCGAGACTCCTCTCTCAATCAGCTTTCACTTTAAGCCACCTTGGTCCGCTTAAGACATCGCGGCTGAGAACAGTGCAGCTCGCCCAGAACAGCCCAGAGGTGGATTGTCATCAGCTTGCTGTGTGTAAATGATACGGAGCAATACCTCCTTGCAAACAAAAAAAAGAAGGAAAAGGAAAGGGGGAAAGCATCGTTGATAGTATGCCGTACGAGAGACATCTTTGTCACCTCCAGAAATGCAATGCACTCCGTACTAGTGCTTGCTATGGGTATGCTCCATGCATGATCTGGGTCAAGTACATTACACATCACACCACATATTATCCAGAATACAGACTAATAATACTGTATGTACTCGTACTCGTATGAGTCCTGCAGCAAGCATGTCTCTGTTGGTGATGAGATAAAAATGTGATCACGAATAACATAGCATTCAAGACGAGGACAGCTGCCCTCTGCTTTCTACAGCGGCCCCACCGCGGAACCGCTAAAAGGCGCCAACCCTGCCAACCTCGTAAGTCAGCCATTCGCATCACAGAGTAGAGGCTCGATCGAGTAGTTTCGGGTCTTGGTATGCCCACCCAAACCGCACCACCATGCGAGGCTGCCGTATTTCCCCGTATCACAGCTCTCGATTCTGCGAGTCATGGACAGGGGGGGGTTGCATACGTGCGTGTCGGAGAGGAGATCGCCAGCTGTGTTGCAGCGCAGCGCGCCCTTCACGCACGCCAGACACATCAGACACACCAAAGCGGATTTCGCTTGCAGAAGGTTAATAAGATGGGGCCGGTGAGGATGCTGTGCAACTATGAAAAGAGGGCCCCTATCCCCAGATATAGTGGGAGGTTCGTTCTTAGCTGAGTGTTCCGCTATTACAGTGAGAGATCCTGGAGATGTTTTCTCGGTCTACAGGTATTTAAATCTGACCGGTCATCGCGTCCGTACTCCCTCCTGTTCGATGCATGCTGGGACCTGTCTATCTTGTCATCTTCATCGCCCTTGTTCCACTGGATATGGCCCCAATAAAGCTAATACTCCTTCCCTTCTACTACCTGGGAGTCGGTCTATGTGTCATATGCGGCCTCACCGTTCTCGTCTGGCTTCGTCATCTTATTGTCAACATCCGAATCAAGAGGGCGGGAGGTGCCCGCGCCCCTACTCTAGCATGCAACCTGATTTCCGGTAAGCTCTCTCTCGAGGGGGTGGTTGGATATTTGTGGACAGTATGATGGATGGCCTGGTATGCTAACATTCAACTAGGGTCCAGGCTTTACTATCAAATCGGGAAAAGCCAGTATAACAACAGGCTTGTCGACTGGTGTAATCAGCAACTCGACAATCTACCAACGGGTCACCGGAGGTTTGCTGAATTCAGTTTAACGGGATCGAAGCGAGTCCTCATAACCCGTGATCCGGAGCAGATCAAGGCCATCTTAGCGACGAAATTTGCTCACTTTGGCCATGGTCCGCAGTGGCATAAGCTCTGGAGACCGTTCCTTGGTAATGGCATCTTTGCCACTGACGGACAACTCTGGCATGATAGCAGGAGCATGATCCGCCCCATGTTTGTTAAAGAGAGGGTCCGCAACCTAGCAATCTTCGACGCATGCACTAGGAAACTCCTATCGAAACTACCCTCGCCCGGAACAACAGTTGACCTGAAGGATCTGTTCTACCGCTGGACGCTGGACACGACGACAGAGTTCCTGCTGGGAGAGAATGTCAACAGCTTGGACTTGTAAGATTTCCGCTATATCTACACAAGCTTGGACAAAGGTTGCTGACTTGGGTATTGACAGTCCCGACAACGAAGTCTCCAATGCCATGCATTTGGCACAGCGAACTCAGATGTTCATCTTTGTTCTCAAGTGAGTGGTCATACACAATATGATGAAATATCAGCAGTTACTCAATATGAAACAGCCCCATTGCGCCGTTGATTCCAAAGGGCGAATATTATCGAGCAATAAGCAGGATCGAACAATTTATCGAGCCGGTCATTGCGCGGACCATTGCCTTACCCGATGCACAACTCAAAGACCTGTCGCGATCAGATATGGACTTCACATTCTTGCACAGCATTGCCCAGTACTCGAAAGATCCGAAGATGATTCGAGATCAAATCATGTCCGTGCTTCTAGCTGGCAGAGATACCACAGCTGCAACACTATCGTGGGCCATGTACGAAATGTCACACTACCCCCCAGTATGGGCACGGCTGCGGAAAGACGTTCTGGAGGTCCTAGGCCCCTATGGAACGCCATCATATGAGACACTCAAGGACCTGACATATCTCAAAAATATTCTTAATGAGACCTTGCGAATACATCCCGCTGCTCCGTTAAACATGCGCCAGGCGTTGCAGACCACAACAATCCCCAGTCGACCTGGCGAGCCCGATATTGTTCTCTTGAAGGGGGATACTGTGACAATCAACACGTTTGGAATGCATGCCTGCAAGGATCTATATCCGCCAGTCTCAGAGAAGTTCGCCGACCCATCCATTTTCAGCCCGGAGCGATGGGAGCATTGGATACCAAAACCATGGGCATACCTTCCATTCAACGGGGGGCCAAGGATCTGTGTTGGACAGAACTTTGCCCTGACTGAGATGGCGTTTTGCTGTGAGTAGCAGGCGGGAAGAAACGTGTGGAAAGTGGAAAGCTAACAGTTCGGCAGTGGTCCTTTTGGCTCAGAAATTTGAGAGGATTGAGTATCGTGGTGATTGGGAGGCGCAGACGATGCAGGCAGATCTTATTGGGACACCTGCCCTTGGTGTGCCTGTGGCTTTGTATGAACCGAAACAACATGAATGAATGACTATAATGATGGCATGAAATGAGAATGGCCAATAGACGGCATGGTTATTAGAAATGACAATAGAACGATACATATCCGAAGCCACCAAAAGCCCAACATCAGATCGAGATATTCATCAGTAATTCATATGGCTAAAGCTTCGCAAGTCCCCTTCCACTTCACTCACCCCATATCGAAAGATCAATAACACCCCATCCATCCAATCTTACACAAACCCAGACCACACCGTCCCCAACACCCTCCCCTTGTCATCAAGTCTAACCCCCTCGCCCCTCAGCAGTTTCTTCTTCTCCGTAATCGTAATCCCCTCCCCATCCCGTGGCCAGCTGCCCTTAAATCCACCCAGAGCACCACCTGTCGCCACTACACGATGGCACGGCACATCCGGTGCAAAGGGGTTCCTCCGCAGCGCATTCCCGACAGCCCGGGGCGATGTCCCGAGGTATGACGACAGCAAGCCGTATGTCGTGACACGCCCACGGGGGATCTGGAGCAAAGCCGTCCATACGCGCTTTTCGAAGTCGGTGCGTTGGGATTGGGCGATGCGGGTGAGTTGGGGTTCCATGTCTTTCGGAACGCCTGGTCTGCTAAGGGAGGTGGCGGAGGAGGAAGAGGAAGTTGAGGCTTCTTTGGATATAGGAGAAGAGGAGGAAGAAGGAGAAGTATTTTCGGTCTTGCGGGCTTTGGGGCTTGGTGATAAGCCAGGATCATCAGCCTGTTTGCGCTTCTGTCCAGTAGCCATGTAAGCCGGGTATGTCTGGACCATGAATCAATATGCAATATGTGCAACAGAACCGGAGGAGAATAATCAGTGTAGAGTTAGGAGAAAGCAGTGGGAACGGATCAGTAATTCACAGACATATACACACATATATATAGTCATAAGAATGGAACATCATCTACGAAGAATTACTGGTGTCTGACAAGTGGTTGATTCATGGCACGCTGTGTGTGGCGCAAGACGTGATATCGAAAGCAACACACAACGCCAGATCACGTGCACCCATGAGCTTGGGCTGTGACATCAGAGCCCATAGCAATAAAGGGATGAAGAATTAGTAATTGTGGCTTATCAATTGTTCCCCCTCGGGTTATTTCCATTCATTCATATCATATATTTATATACAGTGTGATCGAGATGCGTAAAAGCGCAAGTTTGATATGCAACATTTGGCACAGGTAGCCCATGCCTTTCTAAGCCCAACGCCGGTATTATGCCTCCCGTGATTCCCTTACTCGGTTCCTTTGTCCATCTACCAGCGCTTCCAAGCGAGCCATGCCTTATAGCGCTGTATCCAAACCATGTTTATAGGATCAAAGGCAACGACATGTCTGGCAAATCGCGCGACAGGGTATCTGATAAACACTTGCCCACACCTCCGAGCCATGTTTTTCGTCTTTTCCTCCTTTATCGTTCAGTGTCTGTCGTCATCGTACAAAATTTGTTTCAAAAGCCATCCTCGAATAAACTCTTTCTTTGGATGTATAGAGATTTTCCCCCACCCGCCCTCTCATACCATGAATGACTCCCCGCAGCCGCATTGTTCCTCTGCTCTCAGTTAGTGACATGTTCTTCCAAGTAAACGAGGACCACACTTAGACCAAACACCGTACGTACTAATATTGGGATTCTTGAAGACGAATCTCTGACTCAGCTTATCCTCTGCCCAATCCATCTCGCTGCCAATGATGCTGAACAGCGCCTTGCTGTCAATCAACACCTTGACACCATCTTGCTCTACCATCTCGTCAAAGGCGCCCGGCTTGTCCACAAACTCGAGGTGATATGCCAACCCGCTGCACCCACGATTCCGCACGCCAACCTTGATGAGCTTCGGGTTGGGCTGGTCTAGTAAGGCGCGGAGCTGCTCCACGGCCGCCGGTGTGAGTTTCATGGCCGCCTTGCGAGGACGGAGCTTTGGCCGTGGCCGAGCGGCCTTGGGCTTTTGTGCATCCACCTCGCTCGTCTTGGGTTGTGGAGGTGGCGGTGGCGACTGCGACTGCTGTGGATGCTTCTGCTCCTGGGATACCGCCTGCTTGGGGACGGCGTCATGCTGTGGTGGAGGTCGTGTCTCGTGGACTCGAGGGAGAACATCAGGCTGTGCTATTGGCGACTCGGAGATATTGTTGTTCCTCGAAGGCTCTGGAAACTTGGATGGTAGTGGGTAGGAGTGGTAGGCGAGGCCGGCGACTCGTGCGACCGACAATTGCCGAAGAGGATGGCGACACTGCCGCAGAGCAGCGCGGGCCACGGAGTAGTGGATGTTCATCATCGTATCATGAAGATTCAGGCCGTAATCGATAGGGTGAGAAGCGCATTCTGCTATTTGGAGCAGTGTGGATAATTGGCCTTGAGGTTGAGGTTGAGGTTGAAGGAGGACTCATGCGGTTGTTAGAAATCCAAAAGCTCGGCTGATTGATTGAAGTGCGAGAGTGGCATGATGCGAAGCCCGGGTTCGGCCGAGCCAATCGGCGCTCGAGAATTAGTCAGAGAAGCGAATGCAAGTACTATTGGGAACCATGAAGTACAGTCATACGAGAATCCATGGAATTACACTGAATAAAACGACGGAAAATCGAGCGGCTGGTTTTTAGGGAAGATGGCGTGTAAATTAAGTAAAATCACTACTTCTAATATCTAGAAATTCCACTCCGTAGGTTATTAAGATCTCAATATCATGAGTACCCAGTGCTACCTAACTTCTCCACGTCCATACCGTACCCGCAAGGCCCAGGGGTGGATATTCTAGTACCATTGTGAGGGGAAAAAAACCAAGGAATTTGTAGTAATTAGGACAGTAGGTTCAAGAGTTGTTATCAAGTTAGAGACACAGCCAGCAGAAAGAGGGCACCTCTGTTGTAGAGGGCCTCTGGCCGGTATTCAACGTGCTATGAAGTAGAAGATCGCTAGTATGCCCTAAAGAAAATGAGGCGCAACTGACAAGCAAGTATTCTGCACAGCGTACTCCAATAAATGGCGGACTAATACTGCATTATTTGCGTCTGCCATGTTCTAGCTATAGCTAACTATTTGTTCATAAGGTAATGAGATGGTTGTCATTGCTCCTTGACTTCAAACTTAAAGGAGTGGCGCATCTGCTACTTCGTATGCTCTGCACTTACAGAGCACATATCCAGCTCCAAACCGGGCCACGGGAAGAAGTGCTGAGAGAGTGGTTCGGGACAATAGGTTAATCGGTGTCTGGGAAGCCAATTCCATGCAACAGTGAATGTTAGGTCCCACAGATTCCAATACCAGACTTGGAGTTTCTTCCTGTTGCTTAACCCATGCGGCTGTGAAGTTTGAACTTCAAAAGCTTGATGTTAAATCAAGAGATTGTATTGTATATATATTTTGTATAAATAATTATGGCCTCTCTCCTCTTATTTCAAGATATCCCTGTGAAAATCTCAAGTCAAGATGGCCTTCTTCAAAGTTGCTTGGCGTCTCTTATCCTCCCGGACTCATAAAAGAGTTAGTGAACAGAACCCAAATTCTGTTATCCTCCAACTACCAGTTGGGGTACTCCTTCTTATACTGGAAAAACTCCCACGTTACACTCAAATCCTTGTCTCTCAAACATGTCAACCGTTGCGGAGTATTCTCTACCAGTACATACTCCATGGCCGAGGTCGTCGCGCCACGAGCCTTATCAAGGAGGAGCACTTGTACTACCTTCTCGATGTCGCTCAAAGCCGTCCTGATAGATGGGTGTGTCACGAGTCTATGAAGCTTCATCGCATTGTTGGAAAGGATACGCCAATCAAACCAAAATACGCATCTTGCCCTTTAGGATTCTGGCGGCTACAGGAGAGCAGCTGTGGATAAAGGCCATTTACTATCAACCACCGACATCACCAACTTACACTTAAATACACCCGTTTGGAAAACAATAAGAGAATATACAGGAAATATCTTGAGAAACTATTAACGCCGCACCACGCCCGGTTCCTCCCCTTTCCAGGTGAGAGGAAGATTCTCACAGCCTGGTACTCTGTCTATCCCAAGGTCGTCAAAGGAAGATATATACTACACTGTGCCTGGAGCTATTATAAGGCCAAAGAAGCAGTGTCACGGAAACATATGAGATCCTTGATCATGTGCAAGCACCAAGAAATCCATACCCACGAGTGGACCTGGCCATTATGGCGCTCTACCATATATCCCCCGCACCCGAAATATGCCTTAGATATGGCGCTTGATGAAGCGTTTGAAGAGGAAGATACTGAGATCTTGGGCTCATGTCTTTTGTGTCCGACAGACTTCTCCGTTCAGGCATCGTACGAGCGCGTTATAGTACGTGCATGGCAAGATCTTGGCCCTGAAGGTTCTCCACTGGATCCGGCTTGGAGGGTACATATTTATGGATATCGGTTCGGTCATTTCGATGAGGTCGTTACCCACATACCTGGAAGCATTCGCGAGATTTATGAGTGGGATGGGAATGAATGAAGATCTGTTTAGAAGGGTCAATCTACTTGCCGTTCGAGCGTATGCCGGGATACAATCCATGCTGCAGTCAAAGCACAGATTCTACTAATAAAGACTGACAGTGACAATTATACGTTCATCTTGTGTGATGAGTCCATTAGGTATGAGGTAATTCTCCCGGTCACTCTGGTAAAGTTGGCGTCAATCAGTCTTCAATGTGAGCATATCGGCCGCTTTGTATGATAATTGTTGAATCAAAGATGATTAGAAACATAGCCTTTGGTGTTATGATGAGCACACAAAGAGAGAAGCAATTCACTGCTTATTATCTAAGGGGTCGCAATATTTCTCTAGATTCACCTACTTCAACTTTGATCTTACCCAGCTGTCTTTTCTTCGCAACAGCTGTTTAATCGAAACATACAGCGCCCTAATAAGAATGCTTTGTACTAGAATTGACACTATTACACTGAGCTTCTTTACCATCATGGGTACTGTTATCATCTACGCAACTGGCGGCACCATCGCCGGCTCAGGCCAAAGTGCTAGCCAGACAACCGGATATAAGCCCGGCACCATCTCGATCAGCAACCTGATCGAGAATAACCCCCATCTGAAGAAGGTCGCTTAACTCGAGAGCAGGCAGATTTGCAGCTTGGGCAGTCCCGATATTACTTCCCCACTTCTCATCAGTATGTCACAACAGATTCAGGCTGATCTTGCCAGACCAGATGTCACCGGTATTGTCGTCACCCACGGCACAGATACCATGGAGGAAACGGCCTTCTTTCTCGATCTAACCATCAGGTCTGAAAAGGTCATCACTCTTGTTGGCGCGATGAGGCCTGCGACTGCTCTAAGTGCGGATGGAGATATGAACTTGGTTCAGGCCGTCACTCTTGCAACCTCCTTTGAGAGTAGAGGCCGCGGTGTAATGACTGTCCACAACGTCGGTATTCTCCCCGCTCGTTTTACAACCAAGGCGCACGCCAATAGGATTCACACCTTTGCGGTCGGTGATCACGGCTGCCTTGGCACCTTTGAGAACAGTAAACCCATGTTCTATTATCCTGCATCAAGACCCAAGGGATGGCAGCACTTTGACATCTCGAGGCTCGATCCGAAAAGGGGACTGCCGGCAGTAGATATTCTTTATGGACATATGGATCTCTCCGCCAACTTACTTGCCGCGTCACTCCAGGGAGGTGCCAAGGGCATTGTGCTCGCCGGAATGGGTGCAGGGTCTTGGACGACGACTGGTGTGAAGATGATTGAACAGATCACCAAGAAGAAGGGCAAGTTTCCGCTGATAGCAAGTTACCGCACTGCCTTTGGGTTTGTTGGGAGAGACAACCTCTACGGTTTGGGAGTGCAGGTAATTGGAGGTGGTTTCCTCAACCCGCCAAAGTGTCGCATTCAGCTACAGTTGTGCCTAGCGAAGGGAATGGGACTGGACGAGATGAAGAAAGCGTTCGAGTAGGGGGCAATACTTTATGCAGGGAAGGCTTCGAGCAGCGCTGAAGACAACGACGAGAGAGAATATGATTCCTCATGATAAGAATAGTAAAAGAATTGTACCTAGATAAGAGCATCCTTTGGACTGGATCCTTGAAAGTCAGGATTTACGAGTTGGTACTTTTGAAGTCTGGTGGGAACAATTCGTATCGAATTTATGATTGATTCCATACTCCGAATTCCGAACATGCATACGAAATAGTGGGGAGACTGTCGATCGCCGTGGCTGGCCACGGTCAGATTTCCCCTTTTGTCCTTGGCTCCCGATCAGCGCTGCTGAAATCATTATTATCGTCAGTATGGAGGAGTACTCGTAATAATATCTGGTTCATCTCTTGTCACGTACGGAGTGCCGGTGATGTTCGCCTCCACGCACGACTCGCGCTAGAAACCCACACAGAAAAGAAGGGGAAAAATTCCTTCGTTCCAGCATAACCAACACGCGATTAATGGCTCTATGGGGCCTTCATGAGCCTTGGCAAAAGTTCCCTCTCCATTCCATTTCCAAGCTCCGCAAGCGGATTGGCCGACAGCAGTGGATTTGCCGATGCGGAATTGACACGGCAATGAACCTTGACAACGTTCCATCGGCCTGCATGCAGTTGCCTCTTTGGGCGCTTCCCGTGGAGGCCAAATGAACCTGACCACAGAAACCCGGCGATAGTAGTGAGACCTTTTGCTTTGGTAGGAGTTAAGGCAGAAGCGTCTGCTGTGGTTCCATGTGTCTGATGGGGAGAGAGAGGGCTATGGGCATCGGGGACGGTCCCCGTTTTGGGCCTGATAAGGTAGTAGTAGTATTGAATACTATTATGATCATTATGATTTACTTTATAAACGTCTGGTCCCTTCTCCGACCTGCGTTGCTTTTGCTTCTGCTTCGTCCGCTCTTACATGTACCTCTCTTATATCCGCTGTGGTGTGATATAAGTCTGTGAGAATCGCAACGATGGCGAACAACCACGAAGATACAGCCGCCGAGTACGTTTAACAACCCAATTCCATGGAGAGGGAAAAGGAAAACCCCCACGAAAAACTACTTCTCCTTCTTCTTCACAATCTAACAGCTTCTCTTCTCCAGGCTCCACAGCGAGTTCAAAGCGCGCGTGCATAACCAGGAGACCAAAGACCTCGCGGGGGGTTTCATCGCCTCCGAGTTCCTAGACGAGAAGAAGGGCGCCATCATCTCACCAGACGAGGCCGAGGCAGCGCCAACTCCCGATGGCGAGGAGCCCAGTGAATACGAGAAGCGCACCCTGCGCCGTGTGGGCGAGAACTTGCCCATCTCAGCCTATCTCGTCGCCATCGTCGAGCTCACCGAGCGCTTCACCTTCTATGGTGCTTCCGGCTTGTTCCAGAACTACATTAGCAACGGCCCAAATGACAGCACCCCTGGCCTGGGACTGGGCGTCCAGGCTGCCACTGGTCTCAATTTGTTCTTCCAGTGGTTCTCATACGGTATGCCATCTAACGTATACCAGTACTTGCCAGGTTTGCCTCTGACTCTTGACGACAGTGACCCCTATCCTCGGTGCCATCATCTCCGACCAGTATCTCGGCAAATACACTACCATTCTCGCCTTCTGTATCATCTACTGGCTCGGCCTTCTTGTCTTATGGATTACCTCCCTGCCCTCCGCCATGGCCCACGGCTCCGGTCTGCCCGGCTACATCGTGGCCATCATCGTCATCGGCCTGGGCACTGGCGGTATCAAGTCCAACATTGCACCTCTTATTGCCGACCAGTACCAGCGTCGTACTATGGCTATGAAGACGGAGGCGAGCGGCGAGCGCGTCATCATCGACCCGGCCATCACCTACCAGCGCATTTACATGATCTTCTACTGGTGTATCAATTTGGGATCGCTCTCCCTCATTGCCACGCCCTTTATGGAAAAGTACACAGGTTTCTGGACCGCTTACCTGCTTTGCTTCTGCGTGTTCAACATCAGTATCGCCATCCTGCTTTTGCGCCGCAAGTCGTACATCATCCACCCGCCTCAGGGCTCTGTCATTACGGATGCTTTCAAGGCCATTGGCATGATGATCATGTCGCGCAACATGGATGCGGCCAAGCCTTCGTGGCGAGAGGCTAATGGAAAGACAAAGACGGTTGCATGGAACGACCACTTTGTCGAGGAGCTCAAGCGGGCCATTCGTGCTTGCAAGGTGTTTGTTTTCTGTAAGTCGGATATCTATGCCCTTTTCTCGCCTAACCAAGAACCATAAGCTAACATTATCCCTCCAGATCCTATCTTCTGGGTCGCATACAACCAATTCACGACCAACTTTGTCTACCAGGCCAGTCAAATGGAGGGCCACGGCATGCCCAACGATTTCATGCAAAACTTCGACCCCATCTGCATCCTGATCTTCACTCCCCTTCTCGACATGTTCATCTACCCAGGACTCCGCAAGATGGGCATCAACCTCCGCCCTATTGCGCGTATCACTATTGGCTTCGTCCTCGCTGGTCTCTGCACCGCCTACGCCGCAATTGTTCAACACTTGATCTACTCGGCTGGCCCCTGTTACGACAGCCCGCTTGTCTGCGCTGCCGCCACAGTCGGTGGCCAGTCGCTCCCCAACAACGTGCACATTGCCATCCAGACCCCGGCCTACGTGTTCATTGGCCTGTCAGAGATCTTCATCTCCGTCACAGGCTTGGAGTATGCTTACACCAAGGCCCCACCTAGCATGAAGTCGTTTGTGCAGAGTTTGTATCTGCTCACCGTTGCCTTCGGATCAGCCATTGGTGAGGCACTGGTTTCCGTTTCCAAGGACCCAGATTTCCAGTGGACATACGTAGGCATTGCTGTCGCCTGTGCTGTCACCTCTGTCCTCTTTTATTTTCTTTTCCGCCATTACGATGCCGACGAAGATAAGATGTATGACCTTGACCGCGAGGAACCGGCGGCAACCAAGAGTGATGAGATTTAATAGAATAGAACTACCTAGTATTAATGCGCTGTCATGACAAATGAATACCTATCTGACTTGTTGAGTCGTGTGCTTCATCTCCTGATATTACAGCTTCCGGAATAGCCGACGGTATATCGGGCCTTTGTGTCTTGAAGATCCTAGTATTATCCACTCTCTAGGTATACGAGTAACACTCATAGTATTGCCACTGCCGGTAGCCGACATGGCAAACTTTACATCTCCACTACGGAGTATTGATTCCGAGTTGTCCACTCAGCCGACGGGTCAGAAAAAAGTTCCTTCGTTTTTCTCCACCTTGATACATGAAGTCGTAGATACAGTGGGGGATCAAAAAGTTCTTAAGAAAAAGCTACGAAGGGGGCCCGAAACTTTGTTCTAGCCATTGTATAAACGAAAATACTAGTAGTAGTACTAGCTAGTACTACGAGTGATTGGCTTACAGATAGGCATAAGATATTAATCGAGAAGTAATCGGTACGGTGTGGTAGTAATACCAAGCAAGCTCAGCAAAATTGCCCAAGTGAGAATCAACGTGAAGAATGGGCTGCAATTCTCTTCGATGAACTTATCCGTGCAAAAAGATAAGACATCAGTATCTTTAATCTCCACAGCTAAGTTGTGAAGGGAAAAGAGCAAAAATTGAATGACACCTGAGGGATTCGAACCCTCGCCTATTACTAGACCGCGAAGAGGATCGTCTCGAAGCTGACTTCGAAACAAGACCTGAACACGGCGCCTTAGACCACTCGGCCAAAGTGCCTATTGCCGATGCTGAAGGAACACCGGAACTTGATGTGTGTCAGGCCGATCCTCTGCATTATACAGGTTTCACGAAGATGATTCAGACGTCTTAGCCACTGAACTTACCCTAGTTGTTGGGGTTTTACTTCTGAAATATGGAATAATACCCATTGTTGATATGCGGTTAAATGGAAGGGATCTTAATGAGAAAAAAGGTTGACACCCTGAACGTAGCAACTGTTTTTGTGTGCTACAAAGCACCGTCGCTGTCCAGTCTTGGTTTCAATGAGAGTGATCCTGTTTCGTTCATCAGTGTTATAGCATGGGGGCGAGTGATAGAATATTGGCAAGAGACAACCTCGTGGATATTAAAGATGTAAGAGTCATCCCAGAACTTGCTTCGCTAGAGCATCGTTCAAGACATACTCTTTTCTTACATTTGAGTTACTCATGGTGACAATCTGTGAGCATTTTGTGTTAGTTCTCAGCACAAAAAAACTTCAGGTGGTAACATGAAAATAGCCAATGAAGTGTTATTTGGGAGTTATCACAAAACAACCCCGAAGCAGCGCTACCAGCCTGGCAAGATTTTTTAAACCTGCATCCGAGTCTGGAACATACAATAGGTTGTCCATATCGATAGAGTTTGCATGCGCTCATTCCGGTCCCGAGTTTTGTGAAGATGGCCCTTCACCTACTCCTTCTTCCAAAAGTCACTCCACCATTCCTTGAACCCATATGGCTTCGCATTCGCATTTTCATATATCCGCACCGTCTCTCCGCCCTCGAAACTACTCAAGATCCCCTCCCCTTTGGCCGACGATTGTTTCCGCGAGAGACCCGACGAAGCGGGCCTCGTGGCCCTCTCCTTGATATCATTCGCCACCAACGGTGCAACATCTGCGTAGCAAGCTTCCAACTCCCGCTGCAGGGTGTAATATGGCTTCTTGGCCAGTTCCGGCGCCATGAGATTGTAGCTTCTCGCGATGCTGTTCAAGTTCTCTATTGAAAGAGCCATATATGCGTGTTCCGCTTTTTCCCATGTCGGATCGCGGAATGGTGGTGGCAACGGAGTCCCGGAAGCTGGTGATGCTGTCGAGGTCGAAGTAGCTATGCTTGTCGTAGTGTCTTCTTGCGGCGATTCGCCTACGTCAAGACTCCCCATCATAATTTCTGATGTAGCTGACTGATCCTCGCTTCTCAGTCGAGGATTATATAGTCTCTCCGCCGCAGCATATTGCTCTGCCCTCGTCATCTGCTCCTGCAGTGACCCCCCCCTGGCCGCAATCATCCTCGACGCATGGCGCTTCCAGTTACTCCTCAACTGTACGCGGAAGGAATTCGCAGCCTTGACAAGTTCTTGCTGCTTCTCGATCCACGGCGGCACAATATCCTGGCGCTGGATTATTCTGTTCATGAGATACTCCGTCGTATCAACAAACGGGTTGCTGGCCCCCTGGTCTCGATCAAGGGCCTTCCCGCGAGGGAGATTCTTGAACTGGCCTCTTGCAATGGCATCTTCGATGCGCTCATTAGCCAAAGCAGCTAGACCCGAGATGGTCGCCGGCACAGCTCGCGCGGTTGGCTCGAACCTCGCTCGAAACTCCCTTTTCAGATCCTCCCGTTCCTTTTCGCTTAGGCCCTTGTCGTTTTTCATGTTCATGCCGGCATACAATGAGGCCCTATCCCGGGCAGTCACAACTCTTTTGCCAGGGCTTATCCCAGGACCACGCTTCACCCGGGTATCAACAACGGGGGCCTCAAATTTGCCTCGCAGCTCTTGCCTCAGCGGCTTTTTCGCGTCATCTAGCATCCTCAATACCGCGTCTGGCGTGGCTTCTTGTCCGGTCCAGGGCTGCGCGGTAGCGATGTGTCTGGTGCCTTCTCCCGTCGCAGGTATGAGATTCGCTTCTGTGAAAGCACCGGAATATTCCTCCTTGAATTTTGCATCTGCAATCTTATCTAGCAGCTTTTCCTTCAGTTCCTCCGAGAATCCGGCATCTTGAATCGCGCGTTTTCCTGCTGCTCCGCCTGTTAAGAGAGCTTCCTCGGTGGCTTCTTGCAATCTGCGCGTCATTGCACCCTGCTCGGGTACCAAGCTTGGCCCATCTGTCTCTGGGGTTTTATTCTTCTCATTTAACGTCGCCGGCGTGGTCTGTTCATTCGCTGGAGATCTAGGCTGTGAGGTATATCGACGTGCTTCCGCCTCTCCGAAACGGCCTGAGGATTGGTGACATCGTCTGCAAATGAGCAATGTATTCCGTTGCAGCGATGGCAACATGATTTCTGAAAACCAAGAACAAAAAATCAGGATGCGATGCAAGGGAGCCCGAAGCTATGAGATCATGATGGTGCATGGTGGCGATGAAAGATCTCACATGAGCTCGGGGGTTGCGAAAGTGAGTGGGTGCCTTAGTCAGCTTAGGATTTATGTGTACTGTGCCCATGAACCCTGCCACTGAAGTCTTCTTGAACGGAAAATAAACGCGGTTCTAATTCTTTTAATTGGTTCCTCTATTTTTCTTTGGGGTATCACTATGTCTAATATTTTGTTTGCTGCCTTTCTTATGAGGAAGCATGTTGAATGCAAAAACGACCAAACTCATCACTAGCACCTATTTCAGAACATTGACTATGAGCTTCGTCGTCCATAAGGCTCAAAGGGGAATATGGCGGCTACGGCGGCGGCAACAATGAAGATGCTTGCACAGACATAGAGTGGCGCCGAGGTCTCTGTGTTTGCGAAGGTGGCCACGATTGCCGAAACGATGCCCATGATACGGTTGAAAGCGACTGCGGCTCCATTGCCAGTACCACGATGAGCGCTTGGAAGCACCTCTGGAGTATATGCGTACAGGGTCCCGTAATAAATGTTGAGGAAGCATGCGATCAAGCAGGTAAAGGCTGTGTCTTGGGCGGCTGTCTTGACGGAAGTGTACGCAAAGAAGAAGGCCATGGTGATGAGTGCGCCAATCGACATGGTGTACTTGCGGCCGAGCAGCTTCGTGTTGCACATGAATCCAGCAATAATTGGCCCGGGAATACCGCTAACGTTGGTGAGGGCATAGTTGCGCCACGTCTCGAACTCAGTTCTGTGGAAGACTGCACCGTGATTCGCAAGATATGTGCTACGATATGGTCAGCAATGATTCTCTTGCAAAAGCCAAAGATAGAACGGGATACAACAAGGGGAGATGGGTGACATACGGAAGAAAGACGTAGAACAGAGGATAGGCAAGGCCGATAAGAGACCAAGACAGCCAGATCAGGAGCGTAGAGGTACTGATCTTCTTGCTGCAGAAAAGGCCAGCAAGGTGAATACGGGTCTCTGACAGAGAGAAGCGGTTGCTGCTATGAGCCGATCGGATGGTGCCACAGGCCTCAAGCTTTTCAAGGGTCAACGAGCAAGGGCGATTGTACTTGGTGGCCAGATACTGAAAAGTTTCCACAACCTTGGCATCTTCGCCCATTCCCAAGAGATATTTCGGTGTCTCGCGCAACCTGACAACTGTGACGCGGAGAATCGACATGACGAAAACTAGACCGCCGCCGGTGAAAAGCACATATCGCCAACCATAGTTGTTGGCCTTGGTGCAAGTTTCGACATCGGCACAGTTCCACTGCTCCGGGACCATGAAACCCCACGCAATGAATCCTGTGATGGCCTGACCGAAGCCCCACCACGCGGCGAGGAAGGTCAAAAGCCATTGCTTGTTGCTTGGGAGGTATTCGAGGAAGACGGTGGTGTCCATGATGAGATTACCGCCACCGCCAAAGCCGAGGAGCGCGATGAAGAGTGCAAGGGTTGGCCAGCTGGGCATGGCACCAGCAATGATGCAACTCACTGAGCAGATGAAGAGTGTGATATTGAAGGCATGCTTGCGGCCAATGACGTCGGCGCTGAAGCCCCAAAAGAGAGCACCCGTCAGCATACCAACATATACAGCAATTGTGAGAGCATTATTGTAGCCCTGTTCACCAAACTCGCGGTATGCCGAGGCGGCCACAATAGACTGGAAGAGAAGGATCATGGAATCGACAGCATAACTGCGAGAAAGCAAGTCAGTATGGAGTTTGTCCAGAATTACAAGTCTGGGTAGGGAGGAATGTTTCGACACCGTGTGCCATCAAGGAATTAACTGACCCAAAGCCATTGAGGAAAAATAGCTTCAGATGGTACGGAGTCCATCCGATTTCGTCAATTGCCTTGAATGCGGTGTCAGTTCTGAAGTGTTACAAGAGGTTTAGGGCAGGACCGTGTTATCGTTGTCACCGTCATGGGGATCGTGGCCTTGGTCGCGGTAAGCCTTCACCATCACTCACGTTATTCACCAGGTACATCTTCATGTTCAGAGCTGGGTCGAGATCCTGCAGGGAGAGAATGTCCTCGCCGCTGCGCAGTGATGACCCATCGGCATTTCTAACATCGCCGGGGATAATCACACCGTTATCGAGCCCTCCACTTTCGATCTTCTTCTCCAGTAGATTGGGGTCAATGGCTGACCTGTCCGAGCCGGCAGAAAGATCCATGGCTTCGGGTGGATGTTGATCACGATTGACTCTGAGGAAGCGCTCAAGTTGCCTATCACGAGGAAGAGATGCTTATACTGAGCAGAATGGCTCACGGCAGCATGGGTAAGCGTGCTTGATTTGATCGAGCAGCTGGTTCGAAGCTAATGAGTTTCAATCGATCAGAGGGGAGAACTCGAGTAATTAAGCATATGGCCTAGGCAGGACAGTCCCTAATAACAATTGAGAAGTGACTCAAGTGTCAAGTCGAGCCAATTAGCGTTTTTTGAACCTTTGCTCGAGGCAGGCCTCGACTCTCAACGTGAATTGTGTAAAAGGTAAAGAGTGAGACGATTGACTGTTTGTCTCAGTATATGGTCTAGACCTCGGTTGGGTGACGTCAAACCCGAGAAGGAGGGATGGAGAGGAGAGGAGAGGAGAGGAGAGGGGAGAGTAAAGAGATGCTTGTAGTCCTGTGTTACAGGAAGAGCCAAGAAGCTCGGAATGGGGGGAGGCAGAGGCTATTAATGCCCGCAGAACGCAGAGCCGTACAACAATGAGGCACAGGACCAAGGCTGGGGTAGCGCAAGGGCCCTTTGTGGTAAAAGGCCACGCGAAGATCTCGTCTCGAGCTGCTTCTCCGTGGCAGAGGCTCCGGCCATATCATTCCTGCTAGTGTGCTTGTGCTTACCGTCCAGTAACCGTCAAATATGACAGTCCGTCACCCCATCATTTACGGGAGCCCCGTTCGGTGGAGATACAGTATCGTTGGAACTTCACCCACAGGCACGATGTGTGGGGCAGAACGCCATGGAAGTGTCCTCTAAGGATGCAGAGAAACGTCTCCCGTGCTGTCAATGGATGTTGCTGATAGGCCCATCGTTTTGGACGCATGTTTTGCGTGTTTTGCGTGTTTGACTCTTCTTAGAATGGCATGGTGTGGGTGGGCCTGGATCTAGCAGTGTACTCCGTATGTACTCCGTATGGGCGGAATAATATTGGCTGCATTCGAGCGACTTACTAAGGCGGTACAGAAGTGATTCTTTGGCATGTGATTTTGAGCATCACGAGCATGATTCGTTGGTTGTCGTCGTCTAAGCCGGAAACGACACTGAATCTCGTACTTGCATGTATGCTTGCGGGGGCACGTACATATGTCAGCCATTTTTGCGCGCATTGAGTCGATAGCGGGTGGCATTGGCCATGTGTGGGTTTGGCCTCTCAAGATCTGCTAGAACGTTGGACGAACTCAACCCGGTATGCCGTTTTGCAGACCACTTAACCGTATTGGTGTGCAGCAACACTTCGAGTAGCACGAAGCGACATGGGTCTCCAGAGAACCTTCGCTAGGTAGAGTTTCCGAAAGGGTATTTCCGCCGTTGACAGATCAACGAGTGGCGTTCATCTTCAGATGAAGCTTGCCGGTTCGAGGAAGCCAGTCACCGGCAAAGGGTGTATACATATACTCGTAGTTGAAAGAGTTGAGGCCACACTGCCCGCCCTTCAGGCTTCTTCTCCCTTGATCACCATGTGTACGAAGTACCAAGACCATGTCTTCTCCGCTCTCAGCTGCACCCTTTCGCTCAATTGTCTTCCCCTCAATGATCGTCGCAGCGTACGAGTACGTTGCTCTATTCCGTGTGTGATGGACTCGACCACCAACCAATCAGCGCTTCATCCTTCACCTCGAAATTGTTGAATCCCCTCTCCCCCACACGGAGCCAACAAAAACTCCGCTGAATCGGGACTCGTGCCATTGAGCTTGGCGGTCGTCATAGTGCCATACCTAGTTCTTGGGATCCAAGGCCTGGTACATCCCCAACGGAATTCCAGTTTCACATGCTCAGGACTCCGAAACAAAACCCGGCTAGCATCGGTGGACCCCGCTAGTAGGTAGAATAAAGAGACCGACACTCCGTACAAACATGCGAATGAAATCCAAAAGCGGCATTGTGCTTCGTGATAATATCGTAATTTCTGGACAATAGGCGTTAGCGGTATGGGGAACAGTAAAGCCGTCCTTCTCAAGCCTATCTGGAATCTAAACAGCTTAGGACATGGGACAGAACTAGGGTTGTCAAATGCCGTGATGATGAAGAGTGCAAATTGGACAAAGTTAAATGAGCTAAAAGCGATATTATCTTCTATGCTTATTTAGTTACCCTAGTAGTACTAGTACTTTGGACTCTTATCGTCTAGATCGCCGTACGGAGCGGAGCCCGGATGAATAAACGGCGCTCATCTGGACAGCCTATATGCATTACTCTAATTCTTTCTGCTTTCCCAAGCTCTTGTCTTGGTTGTTGCCTTCATCTTGCGAATAAGGCCTCAAAGTTGTAACCTAATTCATATCCTAACAAAGATCTCCGTGCCATTTTTGAATACTCCAGAACACCAAGCCCATTGACTTCCAGACGCTAACCATCCCAAGATAATGGGAACACATTGAGAGAGTAGGAGTAGACTACCCACAACTCAAAGTCATACGCGGAACCCGCCCGCTCCAAAACCTCGTCCATCGACAACCCTTCCACATTGCTGGCACAACACGAAGTGGGGGCATTCACCTCATTATCAGATCGATCCTAGATCCGCCCCCCTTCAACAACCTCTCGTTCTAGAATCTCCAGTTGTCCGGATTCACCTGTCCGTCGTCTTTCCATAACCCATCGTGTCTCTCCGCTCTCCTCCTCCTTCATGTAGGATATACTATCTGTAGACCCTTTCTGTCGCTGGTGGCCCTTAATCGAGCGTGTGAGGGATGAAGTCGTATTACCACCATCCTGTGTTCCGCACAACTCGTTTGAGCTGTGACCCGACACCGCAGAAAGGGGCACTTCGTGCATATCGTATCCTGATAAATCGCCTGCCTGTACTTGGCGTGACCCTGATGCTAGGGCTGCATTGCCATAAAACCGATTGGCATCGTGATCCACAGCCACCGGCTCGGCGTGGAAGTTATTTGCAACAGTCTGCATGGCAAACGTCAATGTAGGACTCCCTGGCGTGCTTCCGGTGTCGGAATCACGACTCACGAATGAGAAGACTGAGTTCTTCCGCGCTTGTCCAGTGATTGAATTGGGGAGAACAGATGAGACGCTGGTTGTCCGCGGCGAGCCAGGGGTTTCTCCTCTCTCAGACCTTGGAGATCCATCCTTACTGGAGACCAGGCTTGCTTGGGAGCCTCCCCATGTCTTGGTACGTAGTCGAAGAAGAGCGGATAGAGTCATTTGATCATCACCTCGGTCAGCCATCATAGCGAGCTGGGCAAGTCCAGGGCTTTGGATGGTTGGTGTCCCGCTCATGGGCGGCATGCCAAGGCTCATAACAGAGTTGCGATTTGAATACTCAGATCGTTCCGTGATAGGTGTCAGATTTGGTTCTCTCGACACTACTCGGCCGCTTGTACTGCGATTCAAGCCACTTGATCCTTTGGGGCCGAAGAAGCCGCCGTTCGCGTACCCGAAATCCTCCAAGCTCGATACTGAATTATGAGAACTGTGATGGTTTGCTGGGGTGGCGTAGAAACCAAATTCCTGTCCATACCACCCATCTGAATCATTAGCTAAAGCGCTAGCATTCGCTTCAGCGATGATGGCATCGTCATCCAGTTCAAAATCGTTCATGTCATCGTAGGAGTACCCGTAGTCATCGTAATCATCATGTAACTCTGAATCCAGGGGTTTTATGGAGAGTTCAGCCTTGTTATCCGCCCCGTCTTGTGACGGCGACAGACTCCGCTCGAACTTACCCGATGCCGCTGCTTTATACGCAGCGGCAGCGAGAGCAGCCTGATACTCGGCTACAAAATCCCCATTGGGTGGAGCAGATTGAGGTGCAACAGTAGAGTTACCATTTATTGGTGGCGAAAGATTTGTAGCCTTGGCAACTTCCTCACTTGTAGACTGATGAGCCTCGATACTGAGCGAAGTATGAGCCGTTGATTGCGAGATCCTTGATTGTGCCGACAACCGGGACGTCATATCGGACTCTCGCCTCACTGACTCCCGCTTGGTTGTCAGCCGAAGGGACTGGGCCCTCGCAAAGGCTCCAGGAACTGGTCGACCAAATTGGTCAGTGTCATCGTTATCAAATATTGATTCATCAAACGGAACTCCATCGGCTTCGGGCTCAGTGGCCAAGTCTTCGGCAAATACATTCCCAAATCCACCCATGCCATCGTCGAAGTATAAATCATCATGTCCCATAGTGCGAGGGGCGCTAGCCGGGAGGTCAGAGGAGGTAGGTTGTGAGACTGGACAATCTTTTGTCTCGGTTTGTTTGGAAGCGTCCGATATGTCCATGCCCTGAATCCCTAGGCCAGAAACCTGGACTCCAAGTCCATGATTCCAGGACAGTGTATTTGATTCAGGCGACAATGGGAAATTCGGGAGGCTCGGTGTGTCCTTCGTCATGGCGAAACCAATGACTTTCCCTTCAGTATCTCTCGGCGTTGCCATCATTCCTGGACTCGTTACAGATGAGACCGGATTGGATCGTTGAAACACGAAGCCCGCAAAGTTCTCCTGGTCGTTGTCAGGGTCTTCTTGATTTTCAGCATATTCGTCTTCAAGATATTGGTCATCGACAAATTGATCATCTTCGTCAAAGTCGGCATTAATTCCTGGGATTTTCTCCTCTAGTCCGTCATCATCCATCATGGCGTCATAGTCAAATGCGTCCTCGTCAAACTCATCAAACTGAGAATCTCTTGAGTCCTTAAGGGCAGCTTTCTTGTCCAGTTCGCGCTGTCGATGTCTTTCTTCAAGAAGCTTCTCTTGTTTTGCAGCTCCTATCATATCAAAGCTGAATCGCGAGGACGTACTCTTCAAATGTTTTGGGATAGACGAAAGCGAAACATTTCTCGAGCGGGAGGTTCGTGTAGATCCGGCAGTCTTAGCGAGGACTTCTGCGTCCTGAGAAGTTCCCGAGGCATTTATTTGTGATGATGGCATCGCGATATCATCCTTTGGAGGTACTGGAGGTGCCGGCCGGTCGTTGGGTGGTAAAACCAACTCCGTAGACGATGACTTTGTTCCAATCGAGGAAACGCTCGACTGGGCGATGGGCTGGGAGGCAGTACCCACAGATGCGCGGCGCGCGGAATCAGATGCATTGCTCAAGTGACGGTCATGTTGACCCACTGCCAATGAGTTGTCTCGACTGTCAGTTACGGGGCTTTGTCGATTGTCTGGTTCCGCAGAAAGATTGGTCCGAGAAGCAGAGCGGATTGCGACAGTATCATTTGTGGGTATATTGTTCCTGCGTCTCGGCGCACTGAAGTCATGGACCCTCGTACCCTTTATACGGGGATCATATGTGGGCTCTTCTGAACGGCTGCTCAGGGGAAGAGGCAGAATGCTCGGTGTGCTCTGGTTGGCCTTCCTTCTCAATAACAATGTAGACATGGGATTCTTAAGGAATGGCAAGCCTTTCTTTCCTTTCTGGGGCTCAATCGTCGCCATGTTCCTTGAAGATGTCGGTGGGGGTTCACTGATAAAGCGTGACCCGGAGGGTCGTTGTGAGGGGACTGCTGAAGAAGCGCTCTGCATATTAGTTGGTGGACTGAAAGATTTGACCGACTTAGCACTGTTCAACAGTTGCGGCGGGGGTCTTGTTGAAAGATCGGTATTGATCGCGGCAGGTTTGGGACGCTGGTTCCGACTGCGGTCATCAGGCCGCCCCTCCACGTCGCGCTGATAGTTCCGTAAGGCAACACCGCCAATGAATCCGGTCTCTTTATTGTAGGGATACCGCAAGGCCTGAGGCGGCCGACTGTCCGGCTTAGTTGCCTTCTCAGCATCGTGTCGCTCATCGGATCCCTGGTTGGTTTCTGTTGACGTCACCCGGGTGATTGGTGGCAGTGTCGGAGGTAAGAAGGAGGAGCCAGCAGATGACAGTTGTCCATCCAATGGAGATCCTGCTTCAGGAGTAAAAGGTGACTGTTGACTGCTGAGAGGGGAGGGAGATGCTTGATCGGGCGCTGGCGACGTTGGATTCGATGCCCCTCGTCGGTGGAAGCGCAGGTGGGACAACATTGCCGTGTTGCAGAGCTTTCGAGGCTCAGGTCATAGGATAGTGGCGGAAATTCGGTTTCATATGGCCGAGGCGCGCAAAGGGATCGAGATTAGGCGGGCACAAAAGCGATTCTGGCGCGATCATAATAGCTCGCGGTCCCAAAGCCCATGCATTGTTGATATCGCGAGGAGGGGGACGTCGGTCTCTCGAAATGGTGGCGCGCTACAGCAGAGCAACAAAAACGATGGCTTGCAAATTCGGAGTCCCCCTTTGATTATTAAATCCTTTGTTTTGTCCCAATAGAAGCGTCGATAGAGGCTTAACGCAATGCTTTGATCTGAAGGAAGGACTTGGGCGTGAAGAGGCTGTGCGACGACACGATTCTAGCCGCAAGGTCACGGAGGTGGGTAGTAGTAGTAGTAGTGGGATGGCCCATAAATATCCCGCTTACATCACAATGTCTCTTAACCCACGTGCGCACCGCGTTCGAGGAGTCAACATTGAAAGGGATTCTGAATTAATACTCCCCGAACCGGTTGGTTACTCGTACGAGTAGGTATGTCGGAAATTACGGATATAAAACATGCTGTCTTCGGAAAAAAGAAGAATCCAGAAACGGGCAAAATGAAGGTTTCTTCATCAGCTACACGTACAGACCATGGCATAAATGTTGTCATTTACGGAGTAGTATTGAATGGAACATCTTCATCATATCGTGGGTAGCTCTCCCTTCAACTCTAGGGGACAAATTCACGAACAATACTCCGTAAGGTTGAATGCATACCTGAGCTTCTCCCTCATTATCGATTGGTCTTGTAATAGTTGCAATAGACCCCTTCCAATATTGTGGTTTCCATAGCTAATTCCCACGTTATGCATCCCTTCTTCAGTACGGAGTAGTATTACGGAGTACTCCCAGCGGATCTCCCGGGTCTGAGACAAATCTGCATAATGCTACAAGGCAAGGCAATCTCACCAACATTCCTGTTGAACCATTAGGTTATTAATAGTGGAATTACTTAATGGGCGGTTGCGTTTTTTTTTTTAAAAAAAGCGACACCAAACTCCCAACCAGTAGCTTTTAGAATTATTTTGGTCGGTTTTTGATAGCTTGGGAGTAGGCATTATTGGCTTTGCCTGTTCTTGAGGGCCGACAAGTATATTATTAATTGGTCGCCGCATCTTTGGGGATTTCTCTGATGCATGCATCTTGCTTGGCAGCATTTGCCATGGACACCAGCTTCACGATGTTGTGGAACGTTCTCCCGCTCCTCGGCAAATATCCGTAAATCGCCTTGAACGGGTGCAGTGCGCCTACAGTTCTGTTGCACAGCCACTCGCACGTAAGGCCGAAGATTTGTGCCGCGTGCCTGTTTTCCAGATGGTGTGATTGAAGAGGAGGCGTAAATAGACAGCACGCGGTATCAAAGCAAGTTATGGGAAATATCCCACAATAAGCGTCGCAACCCATACGTATGCCAAGAAAGATGCAGACCCAGATACTGCTACCTGACTTGTCTGTCGTCATTGAGCCGACTCTTAGGCTTTGGACGCTGTTTGCCATAACTGGCGCCAGTTGCACACGACAGATTTAGAGGCACGAACACGCAAGCAAGATAAAACATCTTGCTTCCACTGACTATGATAAAATGACTACGGAGTAGTGTCTGCTCTGCCTCAAGTAAAAATAGCTGCGGCCACGGCGCTTCGCCAGCGACTTATCAGACGCCCAAACGGCATTTGCGGCATCAAGAAATGCCAAGGCGGCACTGAAGTGCTCCATATCGCTCCAGACTTTTTATTAGCAGTATTTACTATTGGAATTGGGTCGTTAAGCCCCGTAGTTTTGATGGTTCAATGGACTAGAAGCTGACAGCTCCTATTATTGCTGCAGGATTGCCGTGAGAGCCGTTGTGTGACAGGGATATCGAGCCTACGGCCATCTGGTTTGAGTGGCTGGCCTGCCCTTTTCCTTCTAGACTTCAGCCCTTTGTGCGCGTCAATATCCCTTCAACTTACTTCGTATTATAGATCCTACATACCCATTTTGTCAATCACACAGTCGTTTCCCGTTATTGATACCACTCGCTGTCATTACGGAGTACTACTACTACTACTACATATGATTCGCCTGTCCTCTTTCCCCGAACCTGCTTGGCGCTTGGCTTATCGTATGCCAATTGCTCAGCCACCTGCACATCCAAGGAGCCTGTTTGCTCCTTGAGACACCTCTTTTCCCTCTCGTTCGCGCGTGTCCTTCCCAGACTTCTCAATTCAATCCAATCTACTCCGTCTCAGTGCTTGTTGTAACAACATGATCGGTTCTCTACGGTCAATAATCAAATCCCATAACTATCAGCTTCTTGATGGCAGCTTGTCGAAATGGGGTCCTCGAGTGAAGGCGCTATTTGTCGTCTACTCCCATCGTATATGGCGAGGCGGCCCCCGCTCCATACTCCAGATCACTGCGGTTGCGTTCCTTATACTCATTATCTTCTGCTTGGTGCCTTTGGGATTCGCCGATAGCTACCAGACGATTCTCAGCTGGTCCACCACTTCTAAATCCGCTGGCCTTCCCAGCGACCTGAGAATTGTGGTTTTTGGCTCCCAGGATGTACTTGGCAGCGCAGCCAATGCCAATCATTCGAGGCCAACTTGGCCAGAGCAGCTATGTAAACAGGTAAACGAAGGCGATAAATATCTCCCCCAAAACTACTTGAAACGCTGATATATATACCCACCTAGCTCAATTGCTCATCGCTGCTTTCCTTTGTTCCTCCCGTCGAGCGGCAACCCGGCTTGATATCCAATAGCATATATGCCAATGAGCTGAAGTCCTTGGGCGACCTCAATAAAGAGGCAAACATTACCGCCAGTCCTGCCAGCGATAACTTTTACGTTCTTGATCAATACCCAGTGCCGACGGGCACGCCTGATTTGGAAGCGCAAGTGAAGGCATTTCTTTCTATGCCCCGTCCACAGGTCGCGAGTCGCGAGACCCTCTGGGTATTCACATTCGGCACATGGGATATTTGGAACCTGTCTGCCCTATCACGGAAGTCAGGCGAGAAGCTCGTCGATAATTTCATCATACATATGTTTACTCAGATTGAGCTGCTTTACCGAAAGTCGCTGAATCCCAGCTCAATCGCCTTCTCCGATTTCTGGTCCAATGCCAGCAACGCAGAGATACAAGCCCTCAATCAACAAGATCCCAATAAGGTGGACACACGCACCCTGGAAAGTTTCCGGGTCATCATCCCAAATCTTTTCGACATCTCCCTCACACCTGGTTGGCAAAAACGACCCTTGCCATCAATGCCGCAATCAAGAGGTGTGCAGCTACGTAACGCAGCCTATTTGACCCAGCGATGGAATTCACAAGTCTCTAAGCAGTTATTCGAGTGGCGAAAGAAGGAGAATTCTAAGCCTGAGGACATCGAAGAGGAGGGTATTGATGTGGCTGTTGAGGTGCCAACAGGAGAGTCGGACTCGCTACTCCAACATGTCCCTGCAGCTGTTCGGCCTAGACAGGAGCAAGGGAGCAAAGAGGATAAATCTGCAGATATTGTATATGCACCTTATCCGCGGAGGGCAGGACTGCAAACGAACTTGGCAATCAGTGTCGTAGACTCGATGACTGAGGAGGAAATGCGAAGGTCGGGCCTGAAGGATGGCCGAGGCCGAGGGACGATGCCCGCCGAAGGTGCAATGCGATTTTTCGACGTCTGGACGCCATGTGTTGCAGATCACAGGGCCATCGTCGGCGTCAATGCGAACAGTAGCACTGACGAATGTGACATGCCGAGTAACCATCTCTTCTATGACGACTTTACCCTGGGGGGGCGAGCGATAGAACAACTTGCCAAAAAGTCTGCTGATTCAGTACGGGAGCAACTATTTGCGCCATAGGTTTTGGAAAGCCATGTTTTTTTTTCTTCTTCTTTCTTTTTCGCAAGGGGGAATTCATGTTTACTGCATAGAGGTCGGCGAAGGGCGTTCTTGGACTACGGATTACTATAATGGGATGCGAAAGTTTTAAGATATATAGCTGTATGCCCGTATACAATCAGTGCAGGCTCACTAGTGTTTTGGACTGTGAGTCCATTCCGCTCTGGGAGAAGTATACACACATATCATTTTGGATTTGGGAAGGGATAGATAACTAAATGGGTGCAATCAGATATTGAGGAAGAGAATTGCACTTGATGATATATTCAGGACGACGCTGAGCTGGACTAACATGCGATACGCTGAAGCGCATCTTCAATGATGAACTATTATTACTCTCCAATACCACTTTACACAGCAAACCTAAGCATCGGCCAAGAACTCCATATAGTTCAAAACGCCGTCATCACTCGAGACAATAGTACATAGAACCCAATCAATCCCACCGTCTATCTAAGAGTCTATCCATTCCTCCCCACAGCATCATTTACAATATCTAGACACTCGGCTGGATCTTCAAAGACATGCCAGGCATCCCTGGGTATACCCTTGAAAGCCCTCTCAAACCTCTTCGGCTCGTTCTTCTCTTCAAGGCCAAAAGCTGCCGAGTCGGTATCTTTGCGGATGAGAATCAATCTAATCCAACCTGGAACAGCTCGATACCTATAATTCAGAGTTAGCATTATCGCCGTTTGGCAACTTGTGATTTCAGGTATAACGCACATCTCGCCGTATGCCTCCGGGTCGGACTGCGTAGAATCACCGATAACAATCATCTTCCTCTTTGGCAACCACGAGTTTATCTTTTTCATACGATCCAGCTTGTACTCTTCGGTACCCATTGTCAGTGCCGAAAGGATTCCCGATACCGTCTTCCAACTCGAATCTCTCAATATGAGCGTGCCTGGTGGGTAGTACTGGTCTCGAAACTCTTTGAGAAACGGGTATAAGTTGTAGGGAGAAGCAGAAAGGTAGAACCACGGCGTATCCCTTGGTAAGAATGACTCGATATCTGTGTAGAGCTCGGGCATTCTAGGCACTGGTGATGGTTGGTTGACGAAGGTCTCTCGGAGGATGCCTACCGGGTCACTCGACGATGTGATTTTGATAGTATCATCGATATCTATAAACTTTATTAATACGCTTTCTGAGAGATAATGAAAATAGGGCGCATTACCGGATATGACCCCCCAGCCCTCTATTCCGGCAAAGTAAGTGTGCATTGTCAATATGCCCTCGACGCCGCCAGTGACATCCGCGGTTGTCTTGGCGAAGGAGCCCTTGCGATTTTCTGGCAGTTTCAGAACATTTGCTGAAATACCATTGAATCCCGTGGGGCCCAACCTCAGAGCACCGCCATCCTGAACCGCCATAATGGTCCTGGCTGGTCGAATATCCCACATAAACGGCATCAACCTCTCCTCAATCGTGTCGCGCTCCTCAGCATCATCTGCCAGGCCTACCGCACTGGCAACGCCAGCAACCATATCGGCAACCCGGCATTTGGCCTCTTGCTCAAAGACAGCCGCAACGAACTCGGCCTGCCATGGTCCGCTTTCGGAAGTCTTGAAGGCGGTGTTGTCGAATAGCCAGACCACATCGCCTCTAGCCACAGCTTTGCCAAACGGGTTCAGATTGATTATTCGATTCAGGATACCGCTCACTGATAGCGTCGATGCTTGGAGCGCTTTTTGGTCTGGAAGTTTCGCTTCAACCTCGTCGAACTTTCGCTTTTGTCTAGTTCGGAGCTGCATCGCGCCGGCGATTTTGGATGGGATAAAGTCTGAGTCGGAATCGTCCATCTTGAAAAGAGGTCTCAGCCAGTGGTCAATTTACGGCAGACGGTAAGATATCCCGTGAGTCAGATTCCTTGTGGTCTTTTAAATCGTGATGCTGAATTGGGACTTGTATAAGCCCTGCGAACAGTGGCAACAGTGTCAGCAGGCACATGTTTGGGAATCTCGTGCACTAAAATTTGTCAGGACTGAGGTGACAACGGGCGAAGGATCAGACTCACTAGGCGAACAGGTTCCTGGTTGTGTGGCATTTAAAAAGAGGCGGAGGGTTGCTAACAAGTCGCGTGATCAACAACTCGAGGATGCCAATGAGGAAACGTGACAGAAAGATGCAATGGTGATGATCTGCGAAGGCACGATGATGACATTGCTCTGAGCTTCCAGGTTTGTTTCAGCCCTGGACGATGCCAGCTGGATTAGGAGCATCATGGTAGACAAATGAGGATCTATTGGCGTAGAGAGGGAGGGAGCCCGAAAAGCTGATGCTGTTGGAGTTTACATTGTGTAAAATCAAGCTGAGCCTCAGGGCTCTTTGATAGCCTTCGCTTCCATGTCATCGCGTGCATCCTTTTAAGGTCAGCTGACTTACTCCGTACATAGCCATATATTATCAGATGAGCAGAGTGCATACTACTATTACTTGGAATTCTATTTTTATGAAGTACACCGTACTCTTTATTGAGTGCGTGATTGCCCATTGACCTTTTCTGCAAAGCTTCTCCGAGCACTATTCCGGAGTAGTAGTTATGCATTAAGCTGAATTCTCAGATTGGACCTATGGAAGGTCCGCTCATAACAAATTATGGCCGTATCCTCTTACAGCATTATGCTATTGTTTGTTTCCAGCTGAGATATCAGTTTTTATTTTATTTTCATCGTGGAAGAGAAATTCCAGTTCAGAGTTCTGATGAGGTGATGACTTTGTATGATCAAGTTCTTATCTTGTATTGGGCAGACCAGTTGATTTGTCGGCTAGTGATCAATATCACGCCATGCGATCACAGTCGGGGAGCGTATAGTACAGCTCAACCTGGGGAAATGAAATGGTTACTATACTCTCAGCGTTTTAATGAAAGTGATGAACCGTGTTCCTGGGTCACATTTCTACTCGGGCTAGCTATTCTACTCTCGCCTCTACCAAACTTGCATCGCTCACCCGAACCGACTTGTGCCTACTTCCGTTTCAAGCCGACTTCACAGTAATCAGAATAATACTACGGAGTACAAAGCTTTTCAATCATAGTAGACAAACATAATTGTGCACGTGAACATAGTAGTTTACCTTCAATCGCCTTCCGATCAGGCAAGGATAGTCAAGCGCCCTCTTGTAGTAGACTATAAGCCTACCCACAACTGCTGCAAAGGTAACATAACGCCTCATGGGGATTTTTGCTTGGGCGTAGAGCATTTCATTATCATTACCCTATACCATGACAAAAGGGAGTAGTATGTGAAGAAACACTTACAATGGATCCCCTAGTGACTAATGTCGGCGCTTCACATAGCCCATCTAGACCTGGATTTCATGGTTGTATCGAGCCTTGACTTGGTGATGAGGAATAGGCATACTCCCAGCAAACCAGGTCTTTATGATTCTGACGAATCGAACGAAGCTACGCTGTCATTCTGCTTGCGATATCACTCCTTACTTTGGCCCCCATAATCCACTGCTTCCTCTATAGTCGAAAAGCAACCGAGCTGACCAATAACACTGGCAAATTGTTTGCTCGTGTCAGATGTAGATAGACTGCCGCCTCTGCCGGTCTTCGGCCTCTCACGGCATATGGTTACCCACAGCGCGGGTTTGCATTACCGCCGTCATTTTTTGGTCTGATAGGATCATCTTATCCAGACCCAATTAGGAATTTCCAGAGAGAGCCGAGCAACAAAGAACAGTGGGACGAGAAATTAAGCTCCAGTTGCCAAGAGCATTGCATACATGATGCCGCCCAGAGGAAAACTTTTGCACTATTACTCCATACATATGTACGAAGTGCCGTGAGTTATTCTCTTTTCTACTTCTCAAAAGCTATGGGTGATTTGGATTTGCTTTCTCTTAGCATTTTACTCTTCACGAAGACCTGCCAAGCTTGGTGGTGTCAATGGTATTTATGCCCTCTAGTTCCATCAAGAACTACCCAAAGACCGTGAATCGGCTATTGAGTAATTCATCCATCATCCTGGAATTGTGCGTTGTTAATACGAACTTGAAAGAGTGCTCAATTTATATTCCAAAACGAGACAATAGTCTGAGAGCACAAATCACGCCCGCAGATCAAAGTTATTCGAGGCAGTACCTTCCAGTACTTTACTTCCCTCGCAATTCACGCAACGACTTGAGGTATCTCCTGGGTTCTGTCAAGTAACTAACTTAGTTGGAGATGACAGCCGATAGCCCACAACGGTAAAGGCCCAAGGATTATGTATATGACCCACTGCATGACAAAACAAATGGAACCTGGGAGTCGAAGGGCGCGCCAAATCTTGACAGAAGGCGCGCCTCTGCAAAGGAAAAACCCCCCGAAACAATAAAACCGAGTACAGTTCCACCAACCCACTCACTTGCTACGGTATATAAAACAGGAAGATATATATCACGACAGAGAAGCTCTGATATCACGAATCCACCCGCGAGAAACAAAAACTCAAGACCTACCGTCCTTTTTTTCTCGCTTTCTTGCTCAGCGTTTATTATGATTTTGCCTCTCTACATTTGTTCCTTTGTTGGCCAGCATCCATGTCTTTTGAGAAACTCGCCATGAAAGATCTTCCGTCAGGATCATGATACCGACCGCTCCGAATACCTGTACCAACTCGCCATACAAACAAGCCCACGACTTTTATCCTGCGAAGAAATGCTCCCTCACATAGGCATACAGGCGGGTTCACAAGTCATTTGGTCAGTGATATTAATTCTAAAACCATTATATATCATTGATTCCATTCCTCGTAAGTTCACTAGATATTCAAGCCACTGTGGTATCTTTGTAATAGAAGCTAATTGCGTGCAGAAGAATGATGTCATGACAGGAGGGTATGGATCAAATAACGACATGCGAACCATCTAAACTCCCAGACCCTGACACAACATGCCAACACGTTCAGTGGCACCGGTGCGCCGTTCCGATCTGCAACTAAAGACAGGTTGTCTCAGGGTCAGGGGATTACAACAACAGAAAAAACAGACGAATCAAATCCACCGCTTTAGAACAAGACGCTAAGGATTCGTCTCCACGCAGGCCAGGTGGCCTGCTTGGCGCGGAAAGCGTTGATATCCTCCCAGTCAACTTCACGGCGACCGGTGTCGACATCCATCTGCTCAGTCTTGAGCCAGCCTCCGCGCTTCCACAGGTATCCGACAATCCAGAAGAAGATGACAACGGGGAAAGCCAGGTACTGCTTGAAGAAGCCCTCAACAGTGCCCAGGCCAGACTTTCCAGGGGGGGCAGCAATGGCGGTATAGAACTGCGATTAATGTTAGCGAAACCAAAACGAGACCGCACGAGAAGGATTATTATATCTTACCTGAGCAATCATGACGAGAACGCACAGAGCCAATCCAATCCAGGAGCCATAGACACCACCGATGGCCTTGAAGGGAATCTCGTCAAGAGTGTGTCCATGGTATTGCCAGGCCTTGCGGAATCGGATATGGGCAAGGCAGATGGAGCCCCAGGTGAAAAGGGCGCACAGGCCAGACAGAGCGAGAAGCCAGTCGAAGACCACGGGACCCGAGGCGCTGAGACTGACATAGGCCAAGAAACCACACAAGATGATGACAGCGACAGCGGGGAGAGGACGTCCAGACTTATCGATATAGGTGAAGATCTTGGGAGCATAGCCCTGCTGAGCAAGAGCGGTCAGAGTTCGGGAGCCACCATAGACACCAGAGACACCGATAGACAGGACTGAGACGAGAATGACAACGTTCATGAAGTGGTCAAAGCCCTTGAGGCCGGCGTACTTGCCAACGAGGACGAAGGGAGAGGCCTTGGCGTCAGCATAGGCGGACTCAGACAGAAGGGCGGGATCATTGCAGTCGACAAGCAGGCCGACAAAGAAGAGGCCGAGGATATAGAAGAGGGTGATACGCCAGAAGACCTGCTTAATGGCACTGGGGAGGGCCTTGGCGGGATTGGCAGACTCGGCAGCAGCTAGACCAACGAGCTCAGTTCCAGAGAAAGAGAAGGCAGCCGTGACGAAAACGGAGCAGAAACCCTTGAAGCCGTTCTTGAAGGCACCGGGATCATACCAGTAACGGGCTCCCCAGTACTCATCATATCGGCCACCCTTAGGTCCACCACCGACAACAAGGACGAAGGCGATGATCATAAAGGCAACGGTAGCTCCCAGCTTAAAGCATGAGGACCAGAACTCTTCCTCAGCATAGCCCAAGGTACCAAAGATGTTGATGATGATGATGGCGGCGAGGAAGACGCTGATCCAGACGGCAGTGGAGATTTCAGTGTTCCAGTACCCGATTGTAATGGCGCACACGGTCAGCTCAAGTGGAAGCACAGCAGCCCATTGAAAGACGTAGTTCCAACCCATGGCGAAACCCCAAGACGGATCGATGAAGCGGGCCGAGTACGTGTAGAAGCCACCGGAGATAGGGAACATGACAGAGAGTTCACCAAGAGCATAGACTTGACTATGATCAGCACGAAAACGGCACGCGATGGAGGGAGAGTGGCAGCACACTTACCGACATTGAACATCATGATACCAATGATAAGGAAATCAAACAAGACAAAGCCGGGTCCCTATTATTACACCCGTTAGCACTCGACCAAATACCACCGGGAGCAAGGCAGTCGGAAGCAATGTGTTGAATGTTGACACGCGCAGCACAATCGCCAGTCAAGATACGGGAGATCTTTGGACACCAAGGATATGAAGTAGGGGTATTGGATGGCGACTTACACCTCGGCTAAGGGCACCACCAGATCCGACGAAGAAACCAGCACCGATGGAGCCACCGATGGCAATCATGTTAAGATGGCGCGGCTTCATGGAGCGCTCAAGCTCGACTATGCCGACACCATATTCCTTCTTCTTGAAGGAGTCCAGGTTGAGGCCATTGCGTGTCCAGAAGTTCTCCTCTCGGTAGTCGCCGCCAGTGTCTCCTGTAATGGTGGTGCTTCCGTGGGCATTGTCGCCTTTCTCGGGGGGAGTGGCGAAGCCACTCTCTTTGTTAGACATGACGGGCTGAGGTCGCTGGTTCGTCTCTATGGGTGTATAATGTCTGTTGGCGTCTCCTCAAGCGGAGAAGAGAAGGATGAAGCAGGAAGACGATTGGGGAATGAGCCCTTCTTAAAGAGAGGAAAGCAACCAGCCCTGGAGATATACTGATCGAAAAGAAAGACCACAGCAAGGAGGAGGGCTGGCGGGCGAATTTATGTACGGGAGGCTTTCCAAAAGAACGTTGCACTGTTGCTCATCTAGCGCTCGGTCCGAGGCGATTTGGGAGGGGGGTGGCGGATTGGAGAGCTAGCGGAGTTCGAGACTGTTGATGGGGGTGTGGGATAAGCAACAGAACAGGAAGGATAATGAGGAGGCGGAGAGAGGGGAAGGAAGCTAATCTGCCAATCTTCTTGCTTGCAAGGACCCAACTGCTTCAGAATCCGCACCCCAGCGCCACAACGAGAACGGAGAAAAGTACGGAGTACGGAGTACATGCTTCGTACATACAGGCCTAATATGATGGAGCAGGCGGCGTCAGGCGCGAATCGAATGGGCCACGGAGAAATTACCAAGGGAGATATGGAAAGAGGCACACCAGTCAGCGAATTGGGATTTGATTGAGCGATTGATTGACTGCCTGAGTGCGAGGACTCACCGACACCAGAGTCACTCGGCCAAGAAATCATGCCCGCACACTCTCCCCTCCCCTCCCCTCCCACCAGGTCAACCGACTCCGGTAGTATTTCGCACTCATCCGCTGTACATACATACTCTTCAAAATACCCCAGGCCAAGGCAACGGCAGCATGCGGGATGCCTGAACGCGCTAAGAACTTGGCTATAGAGGACACCCTTGTTGTTGGCCTCTGCGTGCGTACGCCCACTACGAAGTATGTACTCCGTACTACATGACCCGCGCCCGTCTTCATCCTTGCCAATGCTACTCTGTATCTCTCCCAACTCCATGTTGCTGATTTCAGGATCCACCAGGATGCTAGTTCTGTGCTCTGTCGTGCAAAGTACTCCGTACATATGCATTCGTCGTTATTGGACCAGGTTCGAGTTGCTTGATTTAGCATCCAGCTTTTGGTTTGTCCGAATTCGCACTCATATTATATTACTACTGGTACATATTCAATATCCAGGTGCTAATATAATGTTAGCAACACAAAGGACTTACGGACAGACATTGGCACGCGTACTCGGTACAAAGTACAAACTCGCGTTCTCAAGACGGATTGGCATTGTACATTGTTGCTGCAACTACATACACCGTTCGTGGACGCTGAATCTCCTATCTTGTTATCTATGGCCCCGAATCTGCCTGGCACAGACCCGGATGAGCCGACTGATCATCTAATCCCATCGCATCGCTATCTGTGGATGCCTCACGATGTCAGATAATAGGTAGCTTCTTCCAATGCTTCTTGGAAGAGCCGCGAGCAGTCGGCTAGGCTGGGCTGCGACAAGCCAAACAGTATAGCGGGGACCGTTGGCGCAAGTGGCTCAAAGCCCAGCAATCGAAAACAGATACACCAGACCCTACCTAGCCTGGTATGTGCTACTAGGTACTGGTACTCCTACTACCGACTCGTGCCTGGTGCCAACATCTCAAGCTACAAGAGGGCGCCGGGCGTTAGCGCGAGTTAGGATTGGCTCAACACCTTAATTGACTGTATTCCGGCATTCTGCTTGGACGCGCTCAACTACCGCACACAGGGTAATTTGGTTCCAACTTTCAATGAATCGAAGGTATCCAAGCGTCAGCAGTTTGCAGCGCGTCTATCGCCAAAAGCGCTACCTGCCTGCTTGCCAAGATCCTCTCTTCCAGCGATTGCACACAGCAATGTCGCGTGTGTTCTCCCAAAAAGGGACTGTCTGTGCGGAGGGCGACGTACGAGTACGAGTACATGCAAAGTGCGCGCAAGCACTACTAATCTGCAGCCTGCTGAGGGCTGTCATTGAATTGATCACCAACCCACCAGGAAAGAAAAGGCACGGAGACCCCGTCTTCCCTATCTTCTCCTTCGCAATCCCCCCTCGCCGTCGTCGTTATCATTACTACCGTCATCATCACCAGACACGAGCATCAGCCATAATCCCATGGCTGCTTGCGCTTCAATGGAGTCGGCCTCTCCGACAACACCCTGCTCGTGATTCACCTCCTCCACACACACCTCGCTGCCTCGTTTCCATGGACGAGCCGTCAAGTCGTCGTCTGTCTATCGCTCAGCTCATCTTCCCCAGAAGATCACACCGACGGGGGCCGTAGCAGCGAAACTTGTTTCCCCAAAACCTCCAATGCATAGAACCAGGGCACCACCCCTTTCCCCGGTCCCACACGCATGATAGCACCATAACATCTGGTTGGTGGTCGCTACCCCATGCTAGTAATCTCTTCAACCTTATCTCGGCGACTGGCAATTGGATCGGCCCTCTAGTGTGGCGACTTGTGCTTCCATGCAGCCTTCCAAGTTCCAGCAACCTGTCATTCTGGGCACAAGTGGTTTCTTGGCCCGAATCTACGCCACATTTACATCCTTTCGGTAAAACCCCCGGCTCGTCTGGCGTTCTAGTACCAAGTACATACATACTAGTGGTGGTAGTGGTATTACTATTCCTCTTACAACATGCTGACAGAGTGCTACTAGTAAGTATTCACATATCGTACAGGGCACGGAGCAGCATGCGCACCGCTAAGTCGACCTTGCAGATTCGCTACATGAAGCATTGTCATTTCATTCTCACAGCTTGCGCATCAGCAGCGCTTATCTGCCTCGTTTGGCGATAATGATGGGGAAATGCCCCAAGGCCCCAAGGGAATCCCTCCCATGCCAGCGGGTCGGCTCAGAGACATCAACACCTCGGCAACGCGGTTATCGCTTCCAGGTTTACCGTGCAACAAAGACAAATAAAGTCTCATTACATTGACGCGACGCCAGTGTTTAAACGACGAGCCAGGCTCTATTTCAGCCTCAACGTTTCGTCGTGTCATAGTATCAAAATAGAATCCACAGACAGGTCTAACAGTTCAATTCACGGCCAGTCAGATGGCCCAGACCCCTCTAACAGAGCTGCCAAGGGATTACGGCCCCTTATCACAAGCCTTGTCGGGCTTCCTTCCATCTGGGTTAGATTGATTTGACTGCTTATCCCCAGGCCCATTGTTTACATTAGGAATGTTGTCAAGACGATTACTATCCCTGCCACTATCAAACAAGGCACTTCATATTCCCGTGTTTGCCTATCGTCTCTTTGGTTTTGCGTGGCCTCACCACTAACCTCCAACCCGATACAGAGTACTAGTGCCAGCGGAATGGTGCTCCACAACAGTCAGCCACCGCGACGCGAGAAGCACACTAGAATGCGACATTTTTCTTCTAGAAGACAGCCACCACCGGCTTCCAGAACGATATCCAATACTATTTGATACATGACAGGGTAGGGTGCTCGTATTGGTGGATGCCGCCTAATTACGAGTTCTACGAGGAGCCGAATGAGCGGCAGCCAGGATTCCCGAGATTTATCGACAAGTTGTTTCAACATCCATTACTCGAAACCATGCTAATTCAGAGCACAGGATATTCTTTACGTATTATCAATCATACTATCATATCTGGAGAAGTGGGATAATGCTACGAAAATAGCTTGGCATGTGTCGGTGGAGATTGCTGAGACTCGGGATTCGGGTCGGTTTGCGCATGCCAGGCATTGTGCAGCTTCACTGCATGTGCCAATGTCCCCCAAGCCCACCATGAGTGCAACAATGGACGGATGTCTCACGCGGGGGTTGCACTTTTGTTTCCGATAACGCCACGCAGGGCTGGATAGTTTGTATGTATCGATATCCCATTGTCCAGCACTCACTGTGCAGTACCTACCTGCCTACTATAAAGAGTGTATGCGATCCCTATTCGTAGCGGCTCGCAACCCGTCCGTCTTGTAAGGAGTTTATGTGTGTCACTACCGCCCGCAAGCCATCCACAAAGCAGACGTGGCTGCAGCAAGCCCTTGCCACGCCCATGCTACTTCCGTCAATAGGCTCCATTCACCCCGCAGCGCCCAAAATTCTCCGTACGGCAAAGCAGGCTGGTTGGTTGGTTGAATCATAGCGATTTCTGGGCGGGGAAGCTTCCGCAAAAATCCTGGAGTTCTGCCAGAGCTCCTCATCGGATCGTTCAATCGATAACAGGCCGCGCATGGCATGATACTACTCACGATGATGGAAGCTCATGTACGGAGCACCCCGTAATGGAGTTGCTCTCCATTTACTAGTACGAGTACGAGTACAGACCATCCTGGCGCGGCTAGCCTGGGCGTGCGAAACGCCACTAGGGGTGTTGATGGGTCAGCGCCATGGATCGGCGACGCCGTCTCCTCCGATGGACTACTCGTAGGCCCCAGGCTAGCCAGCCATGGGCGTCCCAAATCAATCGAAACAGAGGCTGTTAGCCGACGCCATCAAAGGGCCCGCCCATCCATGATGATGACTGCGGACCATTCATTGATTGATTGGAGGTCACTTTCTGGGCAAATCCGTCCGCTTGGCGGGCGCAGTAGCTTATCTTCTGCGGAATCACGGGTCGACGGAATGAGATCACAGAATTGCTTCTCTTAAACGAGTTGCGATGGCCTAAGTCTTGCCCCAGAGTTTGCGGAAAGAGAATACGAGTATAGTACTCCGTACTCCGTACTACTATTACTATTACACTATTACACTATTACACTTACACTACTACAAGACTACAAGATAGTGTTGTCATCTGCTCTATTTACTCGTACATCATGCACGGGCGAGAGGATGGGGCAGGGGGGTTCAAGTCACCGGAGCGACTATCGGGGAATCGAGAGGAACCTGAGGCCTCTCGGTCCTTTGAAAGGCATCCTCTGCATGGGGGGTTCTTGTCCCTTCCAAACCACACCCTCGAATGCCAAAGGTTGGCTGAAATGAAAGCATTATATCGCCTCGACGGCAATCACCTCACCGACGATGTTGTACAGACGGACATCTCCACGACGGATGAAACGCTGCCATGCTCAACAAGCTTGACGTAGGAAAAGCTTGGATCACGGTTAACACGCTTTGATCACTCAAACGGGCGAGTTTGCCGTGAAGGACAGATTCCGAGTGTCCGAGTACTTCTGCTAAACTGCTAGTTGATTAGGCCCCGGGGTCCTTTTTCGCCTGAGCCGAGCCCAGGCGCCCGAGCTCCTGGATCGACGTTCGACTTTGTGGCTCATCTCTCGCGATCATGGTTTCCGGCCAACACAGCCCTCGATGAGGTGGAGTTTTCATTACGTACGAGCTGGAGTGTTCGCGCAGAGCAGAGGATCCTTTGCCCCATTGGACTAGGGAACTCAAATTGAAAATGACTGAAGCTTTTGCGAGGAATCCGGGGCCCCAGGTTTTGAATGCATCTGCATCCCCAACTCTCACCACGAGGTTCCCCAGGGCGAAAGAGGAGTTGGCCATGAGTCCGTGAGCCCATTCACACAGCCTTGTGTGGGTCGGCAATTAGCGGCTGATAGAGGTACGGCGTTGTGCGCGACGCGACTCAGGTCAATGCATAACATCGTTTCCTAACCGACTTGGGCAATGTTGGTTGCTCCATGTTACCATGGTGCATATCGGACATAGGTGTTTGGGCATAGGCGTTTGGCTTACTATTACGGAGAACTCCAAACAAAGTATAATGGACGTTGTCAAGGCGCTTTCGATATGATGCACGTTTGAGTCTGTGCCTGCTTCAAGCTGTACACCACCCCTCGGATATGGCTTGTAGATGAGGTATTGTGGCTTTGCGGCTTTGCGGCGCTGCGGGTATCACGTAGGAGGCATATACTAGAATGCTCCTTTTGGTCACTCCCTTCTGCATTTCCGAACATGTATTGCATCCTCTTCTCTCATTTCGAGAGCCGCTGACTCAATGGCGAAGCCACCGAAAGTCACCAACATCAATGTCTCGGTGGCTTTGCGCCACCGTTGCGCCAACCCAGCAACTCTGGCAATACCTCCGGTAGCAGCAGCATCTGGCAAAAAGCAGCATCCTCAATTTGCCTCCGAGTTCCTCGGTTCGAGCCCAGAGACTCGGTGAGGGTAAACTTTGGCGGTGCGCATCAGCCAGTGGCAATTGTCTCGCTCTGGAGAGACAGCTTGCCCGGAGCTCTTCGGGAGAAGAACCCAAAATCTTGTCAACCTGTATGAGCTTCGAAGGATTTTTCCTGTGGCGGCATATGGTGACATCGTCTACGAAATACATGCCGTAGTGATGTGATGACAATCGTGGCAGAATGCAATGTGTGTATGTTGGTGACATGATTATCGGGCCGGATATGGTTCGAGCTGGTTGTTGGTCATCGAGGCTCGTGTCTGTACCTAAAGAACATATAATAATATGTTGAATCTGTTAGCCGCTTGTAAATTGAAGGGGGATCACGTAATTGTTGTGTTAACCTTGAAGGTATGCGTTTTGTAGGAGCCTGGCATTTGTTTTGTTAGTGACAGTACTTCATAATAGTACTAGTCTTTTTTTAGCGGATGGCAGTTTGCTCATAGGCTTTGTATTATTATATATATTAGTGGAGGCCTTTTTTTGTGATCTGGAGATTTGTTGCTAAAAACGCCCTTACAAGCTTGAACGCAGATCTTCGCTTGCGCTAGGGATTCCGATGAATTAAAATGGATATAATTTTCATCCCAAGAATGCACTATATCAAATAATGGTATTTTCAAGTGGCAAAATGGCATATGTGTTGCAATGGCGTGTTTTTCTTGGTAGTATCTATGTAAATATTTGTATGGGGTAGGACGGTGTAACTTACGACACTGCTGACGACAACCTGTCGGGCCTATTGGTGCCAAGTTGCTCAGCCTTGTGCTGCCTCACATCCTGAAATGCGTGATGCATGTGAGATTACGAAGTAGAGGGGTAATAATGACGCAGCAGAAAATATGCGGCTTCCTTGAATAAGACATTCATTACGAAGTACTCGTTTTACAGATAATTCTATCATCAACATCTCGATCCACCCGTGCATGTACTCCGTACTCATAGTGCTGATGCTAGTAGTATTAGTCTCGTCTGAACTACGGAGTACTACTAGTGCAGATCATCCACGGGTAACAGCGGCATCAACATCTCACGCAAATCGCGCTAGGATCTTCGATGCCTGAACGTGGATCTTATCGTCAGACCGTTCCCATCGAGGGCGAAGACGACGAGGATGTGCGGCCCATCAATCTCTTTGATCTGCCGCCCACATATGAGGAAGCATCCACTACTTCTCCCCGACCCGGCGGAGGAATCGGAGCTGCCCCGAAATCACAGACCCGCACGTCCGGGCCCGGTGGCCACGGCGGTGTCAACATCGATATCGACGATAATGTAAATCAGGTTGATGCGGAATTGCGAAGCGGCTACCTCTCTGGGCGCGCACCGGAACGAAATCGCGAAAGTGGTTCCGACACACGGTCCTCCGTCAACACTCGCGGATACACCAGCACGGAGTCCATGATCTGGGATGAGCGCACCCGCAATGGCCACTGGGATAAGTACGAGGATCCGGGGGCCTGCTTCTCCGACCGGGCTGGATGCTTCTTCTCTGACCGGGATGGGTGCTGCTTCTCCGACCGAGGGGGGTGTGCATGCTCTGATCGGGACGGATGCTGTTTCTCGGACCGTGGGGGCTGTTGCTTTTCGGATACGGGTGGGTGCTGTTTTTCGAGTGGTGGCGCGTGCTGTTACAGTCGTCCTCCTGATTTTGTGAGGAAGAAGAATCTTTTGCGGGTGTGATGTATGGGATTGCGATGATATTGTGTTCGAGATGATGCTTGGTAATGTTTCATAAAGAGCTGGTGTAAGGCGTGATGCTTGATATTGGGGTATGATAAGGCGTGTGGGATAGTTTCTTTGACTGGCTACAATATTAATATATAGGTCAAGAAAGACAAGGTTCATGCTTAGCAGCGGTCGTAGAGCTTCCAATGTTTGTCGCTCAACTTGATCTATGTAGTCACTGGGTTCGATTCATCAACTGCTCCGGAATGGAGAGCATCCAAGCTCTGACTTTGTTCTCGTTGCTGGGTTAGGTGAAGTATGCATCTCGATCACGACACCAAATCATGATGGTAATGTTGAATAGATTAATGTTTTCTAGAGTTTTCTGCTTTTTTGGGGTGATTCCTGTATAGATGTTGAAAATCCATCATCGTGTTTGACATCCGTCCACCTCTTGCGTTCGAGCAACAAGCAGAGGAAGGGCAACATGCGTCCACCAAGATTTGCCAACGCTTGCCAAGGAATTGAACCTTGAGATCGTGCCTGGAGGGACCGAATCACTTCGGTCCCAGCAGGCACTGCGCTGTTCTGCAAAATAGTTGCCCTCTGTATAGCATGCTCGTGAATCTCCTTCGGAGCCATGAAACATATCAACAGCCAGCTGTAAAGGTGGAGAGTTCCTGACCGATTTGTCATAATGCAAGGAGCAACTGCATGTCTTAGGTCAATTGAACAAGTGTTCAGCCTCCTCTGTCACCAAGGGTCCTCAGCCTTCTCAACACCTCAAATCACGACGTCATTATACATACCGCCCGAGTTCCACTCGAGCGCAATGCATCAAACGTCTTCGTGGTAATCGTAACTTTTCTTGCCGTCCGTCCGCCCCATCACCATTTTAGAAAGCTAACCTCCACCAGCTGCGCGTCGCGATGGAGCTCATTTAACCAAGAATAGCTGCACCGCCGGACTCAATGGCCTCAATCTCGTGTAGCTCAATTGGTTGACGGCGGAACCGGGCTGGGAGCTCAGAGACGTCAAAGGCAATGCCCTGGGGAGGGAGGATAGGGCCGAGCTCGTAGCCAGAAGAGCCACCAATGCCAGCGTCGCCACCGCGAATGGTCCTCTGGAGAGGACCGTGCTGCTGTGCGTGATCACGGTAGGCGCTGAAGGAGGTGTGCCGGGCAGCGCTGTCATAGACTGTGAATGACTCAGGAAGCTTGCCTGAGGGCGAGGCGGGGTGAGGCTGGGGCGTATGGTCAATCGAGGCTGGAGAGGAGCGAGAGTTGTTAGTGTTGATGGCGGGGAAGAAGAGAAGAGGCAGAATGGGAGCTCACAGGGGATGGTTCGAGGGCCAATGAATCGGATTAAGGGCGTCCGCTGAGCGTGGGCAGCAGCTTGGCGCAGGGCTCGTGTTGCGTTCATTGTGGTGGTTTGGTGGTTTCTGGTCGCGCGATTTGGTGGGTCGTCTACGATGGAAATCTCGCACAAATTTTGCGATGCGGCGACAGTGGCGGAATTGGAGGCTGGAGAAGCGTATGAGTGCCAATGGGTGAGGAGGCTTGTAATGGAGGAGGTAATGATATAAACACAGACGAGAGGACAAGAAAGGAGATGGAGGAGAGAAGGTTGAAACTCTAGAAGAAGAGGAGGAGTGGAGGCTGCAGATTAATAAAAGATAAAGTCGAAGCAGCAGCTCCGGATGGGACGGGGCCAAAAATTCGTGCGTAATAACATTTACACTTTCAGAAGCTTTTTTTTCTCGGGAACCCGCTCTCAGGCACACTTTAGGCTGCAGACGGCGGTTTAGCGCGCTGTCGCAACCAGCCCACAGCGCATTGCAGGCGCTGTAACGTCCGAATTCGGGATCTCGGGACGACGACGGGGAGTTTTCAACTGCATACTACTGCTGCTACGGAGTACTATCATCCGCCATGTCTCCTGATCCGGACGCATCTCGGGATTCATGACATGCCACTCGACTTGACGTGCGCCCTCCAAAACAAGTGACAGAGATGACAGAGAGGGAGAAGAGAAATTAAAGCTCTTGTGACTTCAAACGAATAACACCATCACGTTGATACCGAGGTAGTCCCAATCATCGTCTCTTCTCACCCCTCAATTTAAAAATCGCGATGACACTCTACGGAGAGAACCGGAGCTGTTGTGGCTGCATGTCGCGTGTCGCATGTTGCAAAACAAGCCAACTGGCTCAACGTATCAACTTAGACAGCCATTAATACTTCACGGTATCAATGTTACCATCAGATCAGGTGTTTGGTAAGCGAGTGTTTCCCTTTCCCCAGCCTAATGTCGATCGGGCCTTTCCGCCCGTGTGTGTCCGTCTCCGCATGATACTACTCCGTACGAGGACATACGAACCCCCCTTGTCTCCGAGGACAGGGCGGAACCTTCAAATTTCATGTGCTTCTCCTTCATAGGCAGTTCCGCATGGTATTGGGACATCCGTGTTCCATGTGCGTGAGTACGAGTAGTATATGCTTGTCTTCCTCAACATGTGCATGATATAAAAGTGGCTTAATGGTCCCACACGACAGCTGCCACATACTTGGTAGTACGGAGTACTTCCAACTTCGTACGGTAGACCTCAACAAGCTGAAATTCAATAGCCTTACGTATGACGTAGCCCGTATGCAGCTTGCCAACATGTAATTATAGCAGCTTCTTGTTCCATCAGTTACGAGTATTCTACGAAGTGCAAGACCTATGCTTTATGTCGCTGGCAAAGAGAACTCAACAGCACAGAAGTGGCGCTGAGAGTCATTTTTAGCGCTCAGAATCCATCTCAGCCGCCAACAAAGAAAGGCATAGCCCATCATGAAGATCGGCATTCATGCGACTGCTCATGCTTGTGCACTGCACTTCGCCTGCGTCAAACCAGTAGACCCAGGCTTTTCTCTTCTCTATGATTGATCCGTATGGATAGAAACTCAATAACTTGACAACAAATGCCTGCCGAAAGACCTACTCCAACCCATTTTCTCCATATCCCACTCATCCTGTTTGGTTCGATATTTTTGTATGCTCACTCCATGTGCCCTCTCCCTATTCCGTCATCAAAATTCGTAATCCATCAAAAATTCAAGCCCATGACTCCAGGTTCTGTACTACACAGCCAGCCTGGCTCTGCTCCCGGCGAACCAGCTTGCCAATGGTGTAGACCTTCTCCCCGCCACTGCGGAGCGTATCCGCTACAATGTCAACCTTGCTTGCCTCCACAGCCACCACCATGCCGATGCCTGCGTTGAAAGTCCGGCACATCTCTGCAGGGGCCACATTGCCCGCCGCCTTGAGCCACTGGAAGACAGGGGGCATTTCCCAAGAGCCGAAGGCAATCTCGGCTATCAAGGACTCGGGCAGCATACGGGGCACATTCTCGACAAGGCCGCCTCCTGTAATGTGGGCAAGACCCTTGATGTGACTCAGAGCAGGCAGTAGGCTCTTGACATAGATGCGTGTTGGTGTCAGGAGGGACTCGCCAACTGTCTTTGAAGCGTCCCATGGAGCCACGGCAGCATAATCCAGGCCAGCAGCCTCCACAATCCTCCGAACAAGGGAGAAACCGTTGGAGTGAACGCCGTTGGATGCAAGGCCCAAGAGGACATCACCCTCGGTCATGGAATCCTTCCGCGGGAGCATACCATCCGCAGCAACGGCACCCACGGCGCACCCAGCGGCATCGTAATCCTCATCCTTGTACATGCCTGGCATCTCAGCAGTCTCGCCACCGACCAAGGCACATCCAGCCTGGATGCACCCGGCAGCAACGCCTTCTACGAAGTCGGCTGCGGACGCGAGATCCAGCTTGCTGCAGCCGTAGTAGTCGAGGAACATCAATGGTGTTGCTCCCTGGACAACCAAATCGTTGACATTCATGGCAACCAAGTCGATGCCCACCGTGTCGTGCTTCTTCATGGCTTGTGCAATCATGAGCTTGGTTCCAACGCCATCAATGGCCCCGACCAAGACCGGCGCATTAGGGTATCCGCATTGCGACAGATCAACCTCGCCACCGAACCCGCCAATCTCTGCACTTGCACCGGCTCTCTTGGTGCTGGCCACGGCTTTCTTGATCTTCTCCACAAAATCATTCCCTGCCTGAATATCGACACCAGCTTGAGCATATGTCATGGACGTCTTGCTTGGTTCTCTGAAGGCGCGGTGAGCAATATCTTTGCGGTAAAACTTGCCCTCGAAATCAATAACATTGGACGCCAGGGCAGCATATGCTGCATCAACAGCAGCTCTGAGTGATTCTCCGACGGCATTAATAGCAATAACACGGCCGCCAGAGGTCTTGAGCTGATCTCCATCTAGCTTTGTGCCAGCGTGGAAGATGGTGCTGCCGGCAGGAGAGGGTTGGACCGTCATAGGAGTTCCCTTGGCATAAGAACCGGGGTAACCGCCAGCAGCAAGAACAACAGTTGCGCTGAACTTCTTCTCAATGGTAAGGTGGCAGTTATCCAGATATCCTCCTGTACAAGCGAGCATGATCTCGGCCAAATCGGTATCGGCGGAGAGAAGGGGAAGCACGGTTTGGGTCTCGGGGTCGCCGAATCGTACGTTGTACTCCAAAACCTTGGGACCAGAGCTGGTGATCATAAGACCTGTAAACAAGACGCCCCGGAAAGGCTGCTTCTCCCTTCGCATGCCTGCGATTGTGGGCTCAAGAATGTCCTTGTCGACCCTCTTAATCAACTCCTTAGTGGTAATGTTAGTAGGTGCGTAGCAGCCCATACCACCAGTGTTGGGGCCCTGGTCGCCATCAAAGATCCTCTTGTGGTCTTGTGCCAAGGGGAGGGATCGAATGCTATAACCATCGCAGAAAGAGAGAACGCTAAGCTCGTCACCCAGAAGAAGTTCCTCAATGACGACCTCATCACCAGCATCGCCGAAGTCCTTGTCCACCATGATTTGCTTAAGAGCATCCTTGGCCTCTTGTTTGGTTTGAGGAATGATGACGCCCTTACCGGCAGCCAGGCCAGTAGCCTTGATGACAATGTCGTGGTTAATGCTATCGATATAGGCGACGGCCTTGGTGTAGTCGGAGAAGTTCTCGTAGGCAGCCGTGGGGATGTTGTACTTCTTCATGAAATCCTTGGAGTAGGTCTTGCTGCCCTCGAGGCGCGCTGCCTCCTTGGACGGTCCAAAGCACGGGATGCCGGCTTTTCGGAAGAATCCCTCGACACCATCAACAAGAGGTGCCTCCGGCCCAGGAACGACCAAGTTGACGCCATTGGACTCGGCGAACTGGACGAGCGCTGGGAAGTCCTCAGCAGAGACAGATGCAACATTGGTGACCTTTGGGCACGTCGCAGTACCGCCGTTTCCAGGAACCGCAAAGATGGACTCGACTCGAGACGACTGGCTGAGTTTCCAGGCCAGGGCGTGCTCACGGCCACCGTTGCCGATAAGGAGGATTCGAAGATCAGCCATCTCGTGTACTCTGAGCGGAGAGGTGAAAATATGCGAACGAAGATCCGCCCACCGCTTGGCTTAGGCCCGAAGTCACCAGTGATTTCTATGAGTCGAATCTCTTCCACTTAAATGGCAGCCAAGATGATGTCCAGGACATATCGAGCAGTTAAACATTTTTCGCAAAGTTATGGAGGTGGGGTGAGGCGGGGCAAGTTTTGGTTTCAGTGACGCTCTTCTGCTGTCCCGCTAATCGGAATTGGCCAGTCACATTGCGCCTGATGCTTGAGTTGGTCCCTTGATTTTTTTCTTTTTTTTTTTTTCTCTTCCTGTTGAGTCTTATTATCAACCCCGTGAGCGCCGATCGGAGAAGCCCCACAAGAAGTTCGAGTCAGCAGCCATCAATCCTCGCTGACATCGACAGGCCAAACTGCCTCTGTAGTATTCTGAAACGACATTATCGCGCCTCACTACAACTATTTTGTAGCAGTTTGTCCGCTTACTTCCCATCGACATCATGGCCTCAAACTCGAAACCGGGCGGCACAATGCTGTGGGTGGTCGATTCACTGCCTGCATTTATTGCCTCGTACTAGTAGTAGTAGATACATCGCAGCGACGTCTTTCAAGCCCACTCTCTGCGGTGCCTTTGCGTCTTCGTCCGCTAATCCACCTCGACATGAGCAGGCGACCTGGGCCCCCTGATGGTTAAATACAACAGACGGGAGTATATATCGTGACAGGGTCCTCTATAAGCAGGACATCTTGGGCGGCATTGCCTCCGCCCGAGCCAACGCCAAGGCTGGTATTATTACCCTCCGTGAAGTCCAGAAGGAGTGGGAAACCGATACCATCCAATTATCTCCAGTGTTAATGAGAATTCATACTGGAAATAAGCGCCGCCCTGGCGAGATGGTTGGCAAGAACATTGTTGGCAAGCTTCACATCGTCCGCAGCCGAAATGAGCAGGTCGTGTGCGATATGCGCTTGTGGTTATCAAGCGTGCCAACAGGAATCTTCTGGGCTGTTGCACTCTGGTCGGAAACCCGTTTGGCATCGATCGCGATATGATGGCCGAGGAGCTGGGTTTCGAAAGCCAACCGTGGAACCCAATGGGCGGTGTCTCTGGTTGAGACTTTGTCACCGAGACGCTACAGTGGGGTAGCATGTTCATGCAGCACATCTCTCGCTGGACCGAGGACCCGATCATTTCCTCAACATCCGAGTTCGATTTCGTCCGTCTAGCGGATGCCTACTAAGAACTCAGACAGTCTTGAGCTGTTACGAGACAAGAGTGGCCGTGCTTTTGGTCACATGGCTGGTCTCATGATGATGCAGAAGGGTCTCCCCAGCACGTACAATAAGGATCTTCAGGAGAGCGTTGAGCCGATGCTCGATCACGTCAAGAAGGTCTCAGACAGCATTCAGTTTGTCAATGGCGTCCTGTCGACGCTCCAGATAGACTCCACGATGATGAGGGCTGCTTTGGACCCCTTCATGTCGACCACCGATGTTGATGACTACCTGGTTCACAAGGGTCTTCCATTTCAGGAGGCACACCACATCTCTGGCCGATGCGTTGTCAGGTGCAAAGAGACTGGCATCCCGATGAAGGAGCTTTCGTTCGAGCAGCTCCAGGGCCATCGATGATCGCTTCGAGGAGGACGTTGCCGAAGCTTTCAATTACTATACTAGTGTTGAGCGGAGGTCGGCGAAGGGTGGTAGGTACTAGCAAGTCATCAATCCTTGAATAGATCAAGGTTCTTATGGAGATGCTGGTATGAGGTAGCATGTCTCAGGCTCTATTTGGCCCCGGAATAGTGCCATGTGAACAATGATAAGCGAATAAAAAAGGTTAATACATGTAATAAAATGGATCCAGACAGTAACACAGCCTGTGTGGTGACAAAGAGGAATGAACGGATAACCAATAGATAGGGGGAGTGTTTTGATGAGGATTAAAGAAGGAGGCGAAATGCTGAATCGAAATAGTAATATTTACCTTAGCTAAGCTGGGTAAGCCAGGGACTTGATACTGATGAGCAGAATGAAGCAACCAGAGTATCTCTCACCACTTAGCACTAACGAGATGGTATTGAGACTGTCCATATACTCGTAGATGTTTTTGTTTCTGTCGCGGACTATGAAGTAGCCATGGGATATTCTACGGGGGTGCGAATTATGCGATAAGACTGTGTGTTGGATATGCAATGCCCTTATTCTTTACTGTGTTAATAATCTAACCACACTGTCGTAATCGCCCCATGTTTCGTGTGCGCTGCGTTACGACGCGCAAAGGCCTCTGTCGACCTTCCAATACTACGACAAGGAGCTTTCGGCTCCATCATTGCAACTCTGTGTCCCATGGAGGCGTCACCTCTTACGCGCCAGCCTCAGCCAGAGGTTTTCACCCCAAAGATCATCGAGCTCTACGCAGTCCTCTTCAAGGTTTGCTTTTACCCTGCCCGCGTGCCCATCCAAGTTGACGCCCCTGGCTAAGTTCACTTTCTCAAGGTATTCGCTCCTGGATACAGCAGCATGCGCCTCGGCTGATTGAAGACGGTGGGATAGGATGACGAAGATGGCGAAAAAACGGAAGGATTCTGGAGGGAGTTCTTCCTCCTTCGACCGGACCGCGGTACCCTGGCAAATGTCATAAACGACATCCCTCCAACTGAGATGCTTTTGTTGGAGGGACAAACAAGGGAACTATTTCACAGGGCAATTGCTTCGGTCAAGAGCGGAAAAGGCTCTGCACCTTTGCACGCGTTAAATGTGTGTCTTGTTAGAGTCTGGATACTCGCTGGTTACATGTGCTAACATCCCATAGACTTTGAGCGTGTTCCTACTATGTGTCCTATCGAAGAAGTATTCGCACCCGAGCTCCGACATCATAACGGTATTGGCTGGTCTAGACCACATCGATACTGTCTTTACAGACTTTGTCAGTATATTGGATGGGATAATTCGAAACGGAACGAGTTGTACGGCATCCTTTCCAGGTCAGCAAGACTGCAGTGCTGACGGACAAACCAGTGGATCTACGACATAAGGCAGTCGAGGTGCTGCTGGCTGTCACGGCCGGTGCATATCAGACAACGCTGCTTACCTATATGATACAAAGAGACCTCTTCCCTGCCGTCATGAAGGTATGCTCGACCCGGATTATGACCTAGTTCTGCGACACCAGGTGACTTACTTACCTTGAACCCTAGTTTATTCAAGACTCTGAGCAGCCTGGCCAAGTCCTGGAACCATTCACCCTGTTAGGAATGCTTGCCAACTATAACAAGTTTGAATTCCAGAACCCATATCAGTTACGTTTGAATGACTTCGTCAATGAAGGGGCAATCTGGAAGGTCATTCAATGTGTTGGATACACTTGTCAAGCCCTGCGATCTGACTACATTGAGATTCAAGATGACCTTCCTGAGGGTTGGACATGGAGTAACACTCTGAACATGATTGGCTTAGGCGCCATCGCCCCTGGTCCAAAACCAGAGAAGAAGTCAGTCTATGACGCTGCGACTGCAAAGCAACTCTTTGCGAATTTGTAGGTTTCTGATCTCTTCACGCCCCCCAGAGCTGTCACTAACTCAGCTAGGCCTGGTGAAAATTCGGCCATGCTCCTGGCAACCTACGACTTTTCGCATGCGAACAAGTTGTTTTGCTTCCATCTTGTCACGCTATCCGGTGAAGAAGGCAAAGAGCGCCCCATTTCAAGCTACTTATCGCTTACGTCCTATCTTCTACAACACGCTCATCTGTCTCACCGGGCGACTTACTACGCCCATCTGAATTTGATGGTATTTCGTCTTCTCATCGAAGATCCGGCCATCTGCAAGAGGATATGCAGCGACGAATCCAAATTACCCGTGCGTCTCTGTCGGCAACGACAACCCTTTCTACCTTTAGTCAAAGGGGATCGTGTTTTGGCAACTTGTGTTCTCGACATAATGCTCGACGGCATCAACCACAACTTGAAGAGACGTCTAGATGTCAGCCTCTATATACTCTGTCTTGGTATCATGCTGCGCCTCATCTCATACCTATCACGCTCTCGGACACGGCTAAGTTATCACTGGTCTGAGTTCTTCCGGTCACTCCTATCACTGATCCGATTTCTGAATACATACACTTCAGATCTAAAGGATCTACCACACATTGAAACTCTTCTCGACCATGTCGTTAACCTAGTTGCGCTATCACTATCCACGGGTGAAGCATTCCTGCCGTCGCCAGCCGCTTACGATGACCTGTTCTATAAGGTGTTCGAATGTGGTGAGGTGCTTGCGACGTTCAAGGAGAATTACCAATTGGGAAATCGCAATAGCAATTCCATCAACACACTCATCAGTGTTAGCACACATTACAAGCAGCTGCTCACCGAAAAGGGCAGCTCTGCAAAGAAGATGCCAAGCAACCTAACCACTCACCAGGTCGCTGAGATCATTAAGCAGGGTTATGAAACTCTCAGCATTCAGGCAAAGGAAGGCCTGGACAGTTGGGAACGGTACCGGGAGGCAGATGAGAAGATACTGTTGAAGAAATTGGCCAGAACGGCTGTCGCTGACGTGATGGGCATGGTTGAGCGGCAGGTACGCCAATAGCATATCACGATATCACATCATGTACCCTTGAATGGTGAAGTACTATTGGTTCTATACGCCATTTTATATTAGTAATACCAAGTTGATTCCCGGCATTGAGAAATGGGTTCTGGTACGTAAGCCACTAAAGAGAGTGAGGTTCTTACTGACGGTGACAACGAGGGTGACGAAGGAGAACACTTCAGATAATCACACAACTCAACAGTCTTTTAGGGAGGATGATGCGGAACAACAACATATTACCGAACTGAAGAACAATTTGGGATATAGTATATGTGTTTTGCGGTGCCATCAATCTATCCAGACAGATTTGCCAGTTCCATGTCGTATGAGCTTTTTGTCTGGGCAGAGAGCTTTCAGTCTTCGCAGGGCATCGTCAACCTGGCTGTTCTGGGGTGCCGTCCAAACCTTTGTGCTGGTTTTCTTCTCGGGCATGTCCAGTCTATCCTCTTTCTCAGGTGCTTTACTTTTCTCCTGCTTCTTGGTTTCCTCCGACTTACTGGCTTCCGGTTGTTGTAGTGGTTGGAGGGAGCTCCACATCTTGCCCCGTTTAGCGATGGGGTTGTTCAGATCCAGAGGTTCCGGTTGCTCTTCCGCACTTGGAGTAGCTGGAGCATCTGTAACATCTGGAGCAGCCGAATTGTCATTGGCAGCTGGATCAACATTCCACCCTGGACTATTGTCTGAGGCTGGAGTGCTGTCCGGAAATGGAGTTTCGTCTGTGTTGTGCTGTCGCCGGGTTGCTCGCGCATGTTCTGCTTGTGCTATAATGATGGTTTGCAGAGTTCCTTCAAACCGGCTATCATGTCCTTCCAACAACCTGTCCACACGTTCGCTAAGTTCTGGGCGCATCGGGGTTAGGTCCTCTCCAAGCTCAGCGCAGGGCTTGACTGGCTTCGCCATGGCATTTTGGTCTTGGGTTGTCTCTGTCTGCCCGTCAGAGTTGGACTATTACACGCATACCATGAAATTGGGCGGTGCAGTCATAACGGCGCCGCAAATTTGAGCGGTCAGAGCGGACTTTCCTGCTCCTGGGCATCCCCTGATGAAGAACTTCCCAGCTGGTACCGATGCCAGAGATCTGGTTGCTTTGGCCTGTTCGCCGGTGTATTTGCCTGAGTATAGCCTTTGGCGGAGAGCTGGGAATGCATGGATAATGTTGACGCGATGGTCGTTAGGGAAACCTTTATCGTGAAGGATGTATTGCCACCATTCGTCGATGGAGGAACCTTCTCTCACGTTATTCAAGTCATATATAGCACTGCATTCCGCGCGGTGAGACTTGATGTCGAAATGATATTGGATTGAGGCGAGGACGACATCTGAAGTATCACTGGCCTTCTTGAATGTACCGCTGGGGTAGTTCTGAAGATTCGTAGGCAAGGGCCAGTTAGGTATATTCAGTGTCAGGGGGGGCTGGGTGAAGCCGTGAGGCCAGTTGCTCTGCCGGGGAACATTAACGAGGAACATGGGAACGTCGGCGCATATGCCGGGGGGAGGGTGACACGATAGCCTTTGCAAGGTTTCTGGCCCATTCCAGAATGCGTTTGCCGTGAGCTTTTTGACCTTCGTCTTATTTTTCTCCAAGCTCGGTGGAGTAGTAAACTGCGTCATCGTATCGCTGCACATTGGCGTCTTCCTTAGGGAGAAGATCTCGTGCTCGTTTTGATGGCCGGCTGATAAACAAAAAGAGTCTGTCTGATGCGACCTTGATGTAAGTCTGGGTTCCGACAGTGTCACAGACTTTTATCTGGTCGTCAATCTCTTCCGTGCTTGCCTCATCTGTCTTCAGCTTATAAAGGTGCTCCTTGGCTCCAATATCCGCATTGTCCGCCTCATGCTCGGCAATATTCAAAATGTTCTAAACACTCGCGACGACCTTTCTGTTTTGTTCTTCGGTTGGGGTGTGTCTGGCAGGGGATGGTAAATTTAGTCCACGTCGAAGTATATGTTGACTTTGGATCCTACATCGGGTAGGACTTCCTGTACCCGCGCGAGGTCAATGCATGCGAAATCGAGTGATTGGCCTGTGAATCCCAGAGTCGTCGGGGGTACAGGACGATGAGCTGTCCAGCCTCGAGATCAGAGCTCAGCCGGAGAATCTTATTTGTCTCGGCACGCATGTAGTCTGTTGCGGAAAGGCCGTCGCTTTTTTCACAGATATAGAAAATGCTGTCATGGGTCTTGGAGACAAGAGATAACGATCCCATATGTACTATAAACCCAGCTAACGCAGTTGCTCGACAAGCAGACAATAAAGGCAACGCGTTAACCTTTAGTAAACAGAATACTATTAACCCGCTCTATCTGGACTATCACATCTGGGGGTGTGTCACACAGCATATAAGGTCACATATCCATGCATAAAGTATTGAGCTTCACTTTTGCAGGATTTGTACTCCGTAGTCGGGGTCAAGCACACGCTAGTGAATAATTCAGGGGTAGACTGTAACTGGGGCTTACGTGACTAAGGCGTTGACTTTGTGTGTTAATATGGTTGATACCGTGACAGGCGGTGCTATGTTGTAGGTCACGTGATTACGTGGCTGCAGCCAAACGCCCCATAAATATCGTGCTTATTACGAGCCCAGTCCTAACATCAATACACATATTGTTTTTCCCTCAAGAGGCTTAACACTGAACATACCCGAGTGCGAGGAGGAGTATGGAGTACGGCGTATAAGCTACAGGAGAACCAAAGTCGTACCTGATGACTTTCAACCTTATCGGCGTACGAGATATAATCCCGACATTGGCAGAAAGGCGAAAGATTACTTGGACGTCAACCAGACCTTTCACCCACTTCCTCAACAACCTTTTACAGCAAGACAGATCGACGACATCGCAGGGAAAATCCAGAACGCTCTTAACATTGCTGAACAGAAAGGCGAGAGCGCAGAAGCTGATGCAAAGATGATACTGGACATGATCCATGAGGAAGAGGATGAAGACGAGATCGCAGATCAAAGGGAGACTGTCCGCTCGATAGCCAAACAACATTATATAAAGAACGCGGCACGACGATTATTCACTTTCATTAGCCATCTGTCAGAACAGTCGAAGATGGAGCTTCCTGACGCACCACTAGACGTGCAAAGATACAACGATGCCAACAGATACGCAGAACAGTTGCAGCAGTAAATGGACGAGGACCAAGTTGCCCATTGGGAACGCATCGTGGAATAGACTCAGCACCTCGGGATGGTTCAACGACCTCCCCCCGAGACTGAGAGAGGAGACCCTTGTACAGGGTACCGTATCCATCTTCCTACGGGAATCTGTGCAGATGTCGCCTTATTCTATTTGAATGTACCTACTCAAAGCAACTGGCCATATGGCTTCCGCCAACCCCCTATTACCCTAAATATCGCGAAGCGACCATTGCCTACCGATTTACAGAACTACAGAGTACTTCACTACGCTCTTCAGCAAAACAAGCGACATGCGCGATATTGTTCTAGCTAATATACACTTCGGAACAGACTCAAACTCCAACAGAGCGGAGTGCGCAGCAGTCTATAACATGAATCAACTCACCGAAACGTCCCCACAAGCTATATGGTGGAACTATATTATCCAATTTAGGGACTTCCCCCTGGAAAACTGCCGCGACCTACACCATGAGTTCCCAGTGCCACGCCCTGGGACGGTGGCTTGGACTGCACTCCAAAACGCACAAGTAGACGATGCCATCAACAGGATGAAGACAATGACACCACACAAGGTGATGATTCGAGTCTACCCATACGATGCGGAATTGGCTAACCTTATGGCAGCCAAGTCATTGGCCTCCGGAATGATTAATGTGGATGCAATTACAATGAAACCAGGACGAATCCTAGCCGAGACATACAATACTTTCTGCACGAGCAAGTACCAGGAACGCAACCCAGCAGTAGACACGAACTCTTGGTCAGAGCTCTGTAGACGAAGAGTACGGAGTACAGGAAAAACCGAAAGACTATCCTGGGATGGTGAAGGCATGGAACGATCAACTGATGAACCCGGCAAGCTACCTGCGGAATAAAAAACCGTACGGAGTACTGCGAGGAGGCAAGAGAAGTAATGCAGAGGCAACTGCAGCTTGCAGACGCTATATTCGCAACCCCTGTCGCACTTGCAATGATGGCAGATCACTCCAAATGGACACCATCGTTTATCGTGATTGACGGGATGGGCCGACTGACAGAGGTGATGGCCTTGGCTCCGATCGCCAAGTATCCAGACACACCCGCACTCTTCATCGGGGACACCAGACAATTCAGACCTATCGCCAGAGCACGAGAAGACCATGAATACACGGCCCTATTCACCAACCAGAGAGAGCGCAATATCACAGAAGAATCCACACCTACAGTATACTTTTCTATTGCATATGAGTAATGCTATTGGAACAGATGGTCTGTGCGCGCACACAGAAATCTTCCTAGCAACAGCAGCAGCGACAGCAGGAGTATTGTCCCAGATCGAGGAGATTGAGGAGAATATACCAGCTATGCAGCCGGAAGAAGAGTTAGCCGAGGGAATCTATATAAATAGATAGAATATATGCGAAATACCTATTATTCAAAGCAATCTAATAGTATTAAAATAGCTAGTTGTAGATGCTATATTATATGCTGTAATTAAGTGTTATGTACGGAGTAAAGGAGTAGGTTATATATTAAGGGAAATTGCTGGGAGAATTTCGTAGCTGTGTATAGACTATCTATCAGGGCACGGAAAGGCAGGTCAGGGCAAATATCGTTGTTATGCCGTGGAGAGCGAGGAAGCCCTACAAGTAAGGCTCTACGGAAAGCTATAGCTAGGAACGCGTTGGGATCTTGTCACGTGACATCGCGTCAACATCGCGTCACGGTCGGTGCCGTGACACTATCTATTCTAGGAGCAATTTTTATCTGTTCCAATAGTATTACTTTTATATATATAGCTTTTTATTAGTATTTATATAAAGTTTAATAAAGTTAAAATACACTTTGGCTATCTTATACGAAGGTTGGGGACGAAAGACCTGGGTCACTTTGCAACTGGCGGCACCCCTGCCACACAGTATAAGAGTTCATCTTCCTGATCAAGACTCCCTTACCTACTAAAGTCAACTAAGCCTGCTATAACCCACTAGAACAAAGCATTCACCCCTATAAAGCCCGCTATAGCTATGCCCCTTAGCAGACATTTTAAATCCTCAAGGCTCAGGCTTATTATTATCTTTCTAATCGCCATCGCTGCCGCTGTTACGATTTACTGTTACTAGTATAGGTATCTTTCTCAGTAATTACAGTTAGCTTTATCTTTGAGGATAGTATTCTCAATTCGTGATAAAGGTTATTGTTTTATGAAGTACTACTAATAGAGATTTAGCCTTATATTGCAAGAAAAATACTGTATAGAAGCTAGCAAGTTAATACTGTATAGCAGGGGTGCTGCCAGTTGCAACGTGACCCAGGTCTTTCGTCCTCAACCTTCGTAGTTAAAAATTTATAAAACTCTTTATTCAAAAATAAGCTAATCTTAAATTAAGGGTGTTCTGCTTACCAGTGGCTGACGCGTTGCCTTTGTTGTCTGCTTGTCGAGCAACTGCGTCACGACGGGTCTATCGATTGGTGTTGCGGCGGATGGCTCGCTCTTCCTTTACATCTCCCTTCGTGCAGTTCGTCATAAACGGAATTGTGAAGAAGGAGGTGTTTGGCTTAGGGGAGCTTCTCAAATTTAATGGAAAGGGTAGTCTGTGATAAAGGAAATGGTTGCGGAGTGCTCAGCGGTTGGTGGTTGGTGAAGAAACGGAAGGTGTGAAGGTACAGATTTGTGTGGAGAGGAAAAGAGGAAGGGGACGAAAAAAATGGAAGGAAAAGAATGATGGTAGGCTATTAACTGTGAATTTGTGCGAAATTAGGGTTGACAGCTGTCAGTTGCCGGTCAACTGGAAGTGAAGTGTAGGATGCGGAGATGGCCAGCAGTCACCACACTTTCATGATGAGTGTGTCCCAATTATGCATCCTATGTTGAACTCCTTTGCTCAACATTTCCTTCAGCATATTGAGAGTCAGGACCCATCATTTACTGAGAGCGAGTCGGGGGAATATCCTCCCCTTTCAACTAAAAGTGTTGCCCCCTTGTAAGCCCCAACGCTTCCCTCAAAGACCTTATACTTCGGCAGTTCTTTAGTATGGGCCAACGAGAGTATTGCTACCGCGGAGGTGTCCAACGGAACGACGGTGTATTGGGTGTGAATTCCCCAAGAAGATTGCACCTCGGCGCGCAGTCCAAGTGCCACGCTGTTAGCGACACGTTTAATGTGAATTTCGTCAATCTTTACCTTTACAACTACTACAATATGAACTTCATTAACATCTATCATATCATATCACGCAACCTTTATGCATTATCCTTCTCTACCAATTCCCATTGCATTCACTTATTCCCTTGTGAAAGATTTGCGTCCTTTTGAGTGAATGGCATCAGCCGGCACTGGGCACCCTGATAATCCAGTTCCCAGTAGCGAACCGGCCATCTAGTAAGTCAATGACCATCCTCATAATGATAATAGTAGCTCAGTTGTAATTACTCAGGTCGAAACGTCTGCGGAACGACCGGAACGACCGATTTGCTGCTGGGAACCCGATTATCATAGGGCCCAGTACTAGTAGATACGATTTTATTCGACGTTCAACAAGAGGCAAATGCCAATAGTGGAATATGTGAATGTGATAGTGACTCACACTTGAAGGTGATATATAGAATTTGCGCAAGATAATATAATGGAGGTTGACGGTGTTCACGTTGTGCGATGTGAAGAAAGAAAGGGGGAGGGGGAGTATTACATCCAAAATGATAGTTTTGATGAGGTGAATAAGAAAAGAAATCCTGTCGAGACAAATACTTATTAAAAGCACTTTAAAAACGATAGTAGTACGAGAAGTGTCCCGAAGACCAAAACTGCTTCTGGGCAGAAACACATGTTATTGCGCTTATAGTTTCCAGTCCCTGGGGATATTCCCGCCCTGTAATACAACGATCGGATTGGATAATTAATCGCACTTCCCTGGTTTATGCTGTGTTTTATATTTGACAAATGCTCGACATCTATCTTATCACGACACAGTAACTGGTTCCCAACTGCTATCCCGTCCATCCGACATCATATCTCGCTTGACCTTGCTCTGTCGTCTATACACAGTGGACCAAGGAGCTCAGCTAACCTAGTTCCCAGGGTTATCGGCTCTAAATGCTCTATATTGATCTCTGGCTCCCATTGAAGATATTCAGGCAGCTAGATGCGTCATGGTGGGCTCTGTGGCTCACCAGCAATCCGCTGTCAAAGGCTAAACATGTCAGAGAAACTCATCATCAAACTTAATTCGGACTACAAGGAACAACAGTGCTTCTTGCTTGGCCAATGATATCGCATCTGAGATTCTGATAACGCTACAAAGAGGTTTCATTCCAGTCACTGAAGACACGGGGACTGCCAACTTAGACAGCGAGTATAACGAGGTTGTAATTCGCACCCTTCGCGTTTACTATACTATTACTATATAATCAAATAAATTATCCTTCAACATTGCTCATATCTGGTGATGTCCATTCGACATGACGATTATTGGGTTGGATGCTTTGTGGTCACTCATTGGTGGGAGTAGATATTAAAATGCGCTTCTCTTCATATCGGTTCTTTTTTTCTTTTCGTTTCGGCCTTCCACTTCCTAATCGCGTACCAGAACAATATCAGAAGCAAAGAGCTGCGTAAAGTCCTCACTGTCTATAAAAACACGAGTATAAAAAAAACTGGCACTGTAATGGCAACGCCAAACAAACATTCTCAGCTACAGGATCTGACTCAATGTGTGGACTTATCACCTGAAGCGTTGCGATATCAACCTACCCTATAGCAGTGACATGAGAGATCGCACCAACTAGGACGGGCATGCCTCACGACGGCACTACAATCAACAGTGGGAACTTGACCTTGGCTTATGATTGCTGAAAACCGTGGTTGTTTCAGTCAGAGCTGAGAGTTGAGTTTGGGGCCACCCTTTTTGCGACCACAGTTGTTACTCCGTACGTAATTTATTCGCGCTTCTCAAAGCAATGCTCAACTGTCGGATGTGACAGCTGACAGTTGACACGAGGCAGAGAGAGCCTTGGTGGGCCAGAGGTGAAAAAAAAGGGGATAAAAATAAAGTCTGACCAGGGCAGCATCCAGGAATAGTTAGCCTCGGGTAAATTCCAAGCAAGCAGGACCCTATTACGGTTCACCGTGCAGACTGCAGCAGCTAGGGGACATGCATATATACGAAGTAGGAGATGCGAGAGGTCCGCCTATTTCGTGTGGCGATCTTGGTTGTGCCAGAGAGACGAGAAATGCCATATTGTTCGTTCAAAGAGGAGAGAGGGGGTATGACACGACACGCTATGAGCTGCAGAGAGACATCAATCGCCAAGCCACCCGTCAGCGACGGCACCAAAAACTAACGAGCGTCTCGCCATTTTCTTAGTTCCTAGCATACCGAGAAAGGAGATTGTGCTCCATAAGGCTCAAAATTTCCACGTAAAAAGCCGGCTACAGGGACCCTGGCTGGCGGAGCTCCACTTATGCATGGGATGTGTTGCATGCATATCCTTTTGCTTTGAAGAAGCCGGCGGCAAGAGGAGATGTGACTGGGCGTTGACGGGGCAAGAAATAGTGCATCCGTCGAGGCCATGCAACCAGTTCTTTGAAGCCTTGGCTATACGCGCGGCAACGGCCTGGGATCCGAACGGCTGCGCGGGCGTTGTGGCTCTTGTGACCAGGCTGACAAGAGTGAGGCCAGGGAACAAGGATACGGTCTGACTTGTTACAAGAATCTCGCATACTCGTACCTATATATGTACCTCTGCTGTCATTGATCTCATCGCCTAATCTCAGGCTTGGCCATGCATTAAGGTAGATCCTGCATGTGAGAAGAGCAAACAAGGTGGCAGATGATGGACTATGAGGAATAGTGTTAAGGAATACTAGTCTTGAGGACTAGTAGTATTGCAGCTGTCGATCTCGCGACCTTGAAGGCGCAGCTGCGAATCGTCGCCGTCTCAAGCCCCCCCCCCCAGACAGGGGAACCAAACCTCCTCTCTCAGAAGCCAAGGAGTACGAGTACACCAGCAGTACTACTAGTACTGGGAAGAGCTTGGTTCCGGGTACCGGGGCAGCTCCACAGACCCGCCTTGGTCCCATGTATAATGCTACCAACAAGACGGTTCGCCTCCTGAACGCCCGTTGGAGATGATAGACTCGCTTATGTCCTGAATATGTACTTTGTATCTACTCCGTACGGAGTACAGAAAATTCATGCCTGGCCCATGACGTCGCCGACCTGCCAATTAGATCCAGTTGGTGAGTTCCCGTGAAAGCAATTGTAATACGAGTACTGAACTGAGAGAGAAGACATAAGGAGTCCCTGTAGGTATTGAGGGAACACCAACTCCCAGTACCAGCCGATATTAATGCCAGGAGGGTTTATGAAAACTCATCGATTGCATGACAGCCCTGTCACAGCGATGCTAATACTAGTGTGTCCAACATCGGGGCTTGACTGCTTGTTGTTTGTTGGCCAATGACACCGTCGCAGACGTGACAGCTGAACCATCTCGGCGGGTGGTGCGAGCGTAAATAGGAGAAGAGTTTTTTGTCCCACATTCAATGCGACGCCGGCAAGGATTTGTTGATCTCCTCTTCCTGTCATACCTATTAGATACTTACGAGGAGTAGGAGAGAGGCCACGCACGTCATCAGTCACATCACACCACTGCATCGGCAGATGGACAGATAAGTGCTAGCACTTTTTAGAGCCAATTTTGAAAGTGTTGCAAGGCCACCAAAACGTGCGACCTTGAAGGTCTGGGAAATCCTGGATGGCGGGACGAAATCCGGGTGGACTGGCCCATTCTCCAGGGTCCAACAGACTAGAGGAGGGTCTAGGCAGGGGCTGAGGCTAAGCTCAAGACTCAGGGGCATTAGAAAGGATGAAGTGCGTCCGCTTCAAAGGGCAAACAATGCAATCAATATGCGTTCAGTACGGAGTACTTCGTAGTATCCGTGTCAATTGCGGTTGGAATCGGCCGTACGAGTAGGCGTGTCCGCCGGAGCCGAAATTCCATCCAGGTATTGGCGGTGGCCTATTGAGCTGCGAAATGACAGTGGCGCGTGCTGGCATTCTTCCAATTGATGGAAACTTGGCTGCTCCTATTCACTATTCACAAGCAGTGTCCAGTAGTGTCGTTTCCCACGAGATCGAGTGTGTTGTTAATAGTACTCGTACTCCGTAGTAGTACTCGTATTTGTACTCGTTCGTAGTGGTTCGTGACGGGGACCGGATGAGGCCAACAGCCCAATGGACCCCGTGAGAAGTTTGCTCGAAGCTTTCATCCTCTCTCCGCGCTAAAGGCCGAGTACTACTCGTAGCTATACTAGCTGTTAGTAGTAGTGCTCACCTGTTTGTCGGATGAGACAATATCGGGCCATGTTTGCAGCAACGTCGGGCCGGAGAAGACGCGGGAACCAAAGCTCGATATTTGTCGGAAATGTGCTAATACTCAGGAACTGCCCCTCTTGTGACTGCATAGCGGCTTCTACCCGCCGGTCCGTTGTCTGCAGCTGATGAAGGAGAGGAGACTGGGACTGGAGTGATTGTCCGCTAGCAAATATTAGGAGCACGTTTTTAGTCGTCGCTGCACGAGTCGCCCAACGATTGTTGATTCAGCTATCGTACAAACGGCGCTTGAATGATGGGTTGGGCCGATGCTATCGCCGACTCCATTGTGGCTTGAAACGAACTAGGTAGTGGCAGGAGCAAAGAACTTGCTAAAAAGGATGGCATCATCCTAACAAGAAATTCTAGCACGAAGTACTGAATAGCACTCCGTACTCCTCCTTTAAAAAGAAGTTGAGCTGTTCGGGATATCAGTGGTACAAAATGCCACGCGGAAGAGGGCATCTAGTTGAATAACGTGACAAACAAAGGGCGTGTACAAATATGTCCGATGATGGCACAACAGCAGCGGTGGTCAACAGCCAAGCCTTCCCGCCCGCTTGGTCCGAATGCTGTTGGCTGGGTCAAGATCTGGGGAGGCTGAGAATTTGAAATACTACTAATAAATTTGAAATCCATACATTGCTGTGTTTGCTTCCAAAGTCGGGGCGAGCTAGACGTGTAGTTGTAACTGAAACGACTTCTACGAGTAGTGATGCCCATCGAGTCATCCTAGCGGGGAGATTTGCGAAATAGTAGGATTTCAAACTGAAACGACCTTGCTGCCTGACAGTGATCCATAGGTCTGCTTCAGTTCAACTGGAGAATTACCCCGTACCCAAAACGAGTCATATCCTGGTGTACTCAGCGAGCGCCAGTGGCATCAACGGGTGCTTCAAATGGATAACCATCGAAATTGTGCTGGTGATAATAAAACATGGTTACGTATACCAAGTGTGTGCACAGCATTTGTCCGTACAACGAGCATTATACGGACTTGTATGGGCTTGAGTCAGGTTGCAAATCCACAGTTCTGTAGCAACAAGCATTCATCCCCAGTTGTGCAGCCTAGGGGACTGCACTAGGGCAAGGCTGGAGAGTCCGTAATAGTTGTACGTCATCGAGATGTGACCTCAATACGCGGTACTGATTGCATGAGTGATAATGCAGGGCTTGCACCCGGGCCCTGTGAGGAGCGGATGCGACAATTCAGCCCTCAGTCTCATTGGCATTCGCATTGCATGGATTGTGCAACCTCGGCAACCAGGTTCACTGATTTCTCTTCTCTCGTTTGGACGGTGACGGAAAATATGAGCGAAAGCCAGCGCAACTCTCGGAGTCCTGGTAGATAGTACAAGCATGCCACAGAGTTCGGCAGACAATCTCAAGGTCATGGAAATTTTGCCAAGAATTTACCATGACTCTCAATGACCCAAGAAACTGGATAGCCTTAGAAGCCAAGAAGAGCGGCGCGATACCAACTGAACGGACGATTCCAAGCTAGAAGCCATACTACTAGTAGTCGTACTACTCGAAAGTAGTAGTATTAGTGGTAGTACGGAGTAGTAGTGCTGTTGATTAGCTTTTTGCTCAAGGTGTTTTGGGATTGACGCACCGGAGTGAGAAATGGATGGCGTGGGTGCAAGGTGAATGACGACAAGATTAGATGTACTTCGTAGGTTCCATAGTGGTGACAGGGAACAAACAACAAGGCGTGTTATTTTCGTGTTTTTCTCTTGTCGTTGTTGTACTCGTGCTCGTAGAATTTCCTATCATGCCCTGTCTAGCCAATTGTTTATGAACGCGCTGTCAACAGATCCATACACGCGCCTTGAGTGTACTTCGTATTAATAATAGCCCGTGCATAAACGGATGGTGACGCTTTGGCAAGGCAGGGATCGGATACGAGTACGTGCTGTTCATGCAACGACGGAAGGGTTGGATGGGGCAACCATCCCTTTAACTCCACACTATTATTATCTACTTACTCGTCCGTAGAGAGCCGATCGGCCACGATAAGGTCCAGAGGCAGAAACTCAAGACTCTGGCATCAACACGGGCAATGGGAACAGTACTCGTACTACTCCGTACTAAGCCAGCTATTAATCCGCGTCTCTGGTGGGACGGACGTCAGTCAACAAAGTAATAACTACTCCGTAGTGTGGCTTCTACTCTTATGTACAAGTACGAGTAGTAATCGCAAAAGTTCAACACATCTGTTACTTAGGACCTCCTCGTATGCATGTCTTTTCCGGGTAGCACGACTATCTCGTAACAAGTACAGAGTACGACAGCGGAACTACCATACCCGTATGCGCGATGTGGCAGCGCCTTGCAGAGAAAAAACATGGGCCGTGTCCTTTAGTGGTCGCCCGCTATGACAGATTTGCAACGAGCAGCGTGGTTTGCCATCGTGGATGGAAAATGCTCCGAGTAATAGCAGTAATATTCTCACAAATACTACGCAACTTGGATGGCCTGGCTTCACTCTCTCTTCTCCCACTTCCCCTGTGCACCATGCTGGCGGGCATTGGGGCCCTAGACAACACAACACAACACAACACAACACAACACAAAATCAGCCGTAATTTTTTCGCCAAAGCAACGGATTGACGATCATCACGGCTTCCTTTTGGTTATGTGGACCCTGAGACAAATGTCATGGAGCTCGGTTGAGCTGTTTTCTTTCTTTTCCCCCCCGAGGACTCACAACAAAGGAAAAAGGAAACAGACAGCATGGGAGATTCTGCCTGTCAAGGTATCAACTCGCAAGATCTCACGAGATATCTGCTGACTAGCAGCTTTGCCGTACAATCCCAAGGTGGCATTTGAGGGAATTCTTCTTCCGTGTTTTGCCCCTCTATTACCCATTACCCCGGTAATATTATGCAAGTGTGTGGAGGAAGGGTGAAATCCCGTCTCCCATTACTCGTAGTAGGTTTGCCCTTCGATTTGTCTGTCACCAACATCTTGTTCCTTGCATATGCCAAAGACGCCCTATCTTGACACAAGCCGTGTGGCTTTACAGCTTCGAGCAATAGGCTGTGACCAGATGCTCGGTACATGCACCTTGTGTGGCACGAACGGAAGCGATTACTCAACTCAATGTGGTACTGATGAGGTCGCATTTGCATAGTACAGTCCTCTCTGGGGCGGTTACATTCAACATACGACCGCTAAAAGGTCTTAAACATGAGCTGTCATAATGTGCGTTGCGTGTGCGTTAGTTATCACAACACACGCTGCTTCTTCTCCGCACCAATGTAAGAATATGATAGTGAGAAAAAAAGAAAGAAAAAAGTAGGGACATTGGTCCAACCATCTGGCTATTACTTGACGACATCGTCCAACAAAGAGGCCGTGCATCTCAGTAAGAGGACTCTGCTATCTGTTTGTTTGTTTTGCAATGCAAAGACTGTTGGATGTATTGACTCTTGTGCTCTACTATGTACATACTACACTAATATCACACTTCCGGAGTATGGTTGCAAACGTCATAGTGCGCCATGAGGTTTTATGTATATATATATATATACGGAGTACTCCGTACTCCGTACAACTACTGGAGATGGGCTGAGGAGATTTACTAACGCAAGCTCTTGCCAGGGAGAGAGAGATGCCGTTCTAGTAAACTGGGGGCTTTGAGTTCTGGTAAATGCTCGTAGTACTTATTATCACTAGTGTTTTCTCCCTGCAGGACCGACTATTGGGTGCAAGCCTGTTGCTTTAACGGCCAGCTCGGTACCTAGTCCACGAGGCCAATTGATACGAGTGGTACGAAGTACTCGACTGGTAAACACCATTAATAATTGATGCATGTACGAGTACATACGCCGTGCTTATGTATACTACACGGTACGGCATTTCCGCCTCAACGGGCCTCTCTTCGGCAATGCAGGCAGGCTCCAGTGGAAAACCCGACTCAGGTCTCAGTTGTACCGTTGTATCCGTCGCCTCGGAAGCACAGGTTGCTCGGCCGCACAAAGTCATTGATGATAGCACTAATGTTGACGGCCCTTGCAAGGGTCTGGTGGACCTCTCCTGCGGCTTGATTGCCTGTCGACTAAGCTCCCCCGGCTTCACGCCAATTTGGCGCGAGGATGGCGCGCCCTTGCCTTGCCCATCACCCTGGATGGGCTTTCCGGTGCTATGGACGTCTGCGAGGGGCGTGTCGCTATTAGTACTTGTACCCTCAAAGGGGGCAAATCTTTGCTCCACTGATGGATGATTGGACCCAGGGCTGGGAGCGACACCAGTTGAGCTCTCTCCGTCTGGGGCTTGGGAAACGGGCAGTAGTACGGAGTACGGAGTAGAGTCCAAGTCAATAACATTAGACCTCCCCGGACTCGAGGGCATGTTATGCACTTGACTTCTCCCTCGACCCCCCCATTTTTGCGTCTTTGTACGTAGCCGGCGGTGATACGACGACGGGCCGAGTCCTCGCAGGTCGAACACGAACATTGAAGGAACCGCTACCCACGACGAATAGTGAAAGAGGAGAGAACTGGTGTTGGTGACGGAATCAAAGCTGGGCGAAACGATCAAGTCAAAGGAATCAGAAGAAGGGCAGGGACAAAAGAGTGGTGGATGGAAGTGGAATACAGCTGGGCTGTTCGTTTTACATCCCGCGTCTCCTTCGACAAGCTGGAGAGAGCGCGACAGAGAGAGAGAAGGAGAGCTTCACAATCGCCAATGTCCAAAGAGTCGACACGAGGATCTCCTCAACACACCGCGATTGCGATTCCGTACCTAATCATCTGATTTCGATACCGACAGACACACTGCGGTTCTACATTTGCGTGTCGCCGGACGATTTCGTAAGTCCAGTCCTTTGACTATTCCCCCACCAACTTTCCTTCATTCCAGACGCGGACTGGCGCTACTTCTCAACAACAATCAATTGACGGGACGGCTTACTGATGAGGCATTCTACCTAGCAGGGTTGAGGAGCAGCAACGGCACAGGCAGGTCTGCAACAATTACGTCGGGCAAGAGAAGCTGTCATTGTTTTCCGCAGCTCTCAATTTGTCACCTCTTTACCTACCCATTATCATCACAAGAGGAAAACACTGACTACCCACACGACCCATCCCCTTTTTGACTCGCTTGCAACATCAAGCGGATATTTCATCTCGATTTGGATTGCCTTGGATATATACCTGTCGATTTTTGTCAGAAACCGGAGCAAAGGAGCGCCGCTGGTCAGACAGGGGTCACTAGGCCTGGACTAGCAGACAGTTATCCGATGACCTGATCTGACACTGACGTCCACGGCTATCACGATGCTGATCGATCACTCTATGCGAGCCAGTCTCCAGGTGGCTCCTCTGGAACTCACCAAGTCCCACGCTGAAGTTGGTAGCAATGGGTCGTACGATCAACATGAAAGTTCTGGACCGAGTGCGAATTCAAACGCTGTATATCTGCAATCGCAAATGACACCACCAGCCACGCCTAATAGCTCGCAGGAAGACCTTGTGCCCGAGTCGGAGCAGTTTATTGCGCCGGCCTTCCACAACTTCCTGCGAGCCTTCTATCCCTTCCACCCCACCTATGCCATGACTGATTCGAGCGTTACGTTGCCTTTAGACGAAGGAGATGTCGTGTTGGTGCACTCTATTCATACGAATGGATGGGCAGACGGAACCCTGTTGGCATCCGGAGCAAGGGGTTGGTTGCCAACCAACTATTGCGAGGCATACGAACCAGAAGAAATGTGCAGCCTCCTCAAGTCGCTACTCAATTTTTGGGATTTATTACGAAGCACATCGGTCGATGACAGGGAAATCTTCCAGAACCAGGAGTTCATGAAGGGTATTATTGGTGGAGTGCGCTATCTCCTGGTACGTCTCAATATTGCCCACTGTATTTGACAGGAATCAACTGACCTGCTTGCTCAGGACCGTACACATTGTCTGAAGCGGGAGTCAATTGTGTTTCAGCGAAGCGAACCCCTACGGAAATGTCGGAAGGCACTTCTGTCAGATCTATCTTTGTTGGTGAAGATGGCAAAGCGCCTGCAAGAAATTCAGGGGGGGCCTCTACGATCATCCGAGGATGTCAATGATATTGCTGACCATATGATCTTGAGGGCGTTCAAGATTGTTACTAAAGGTGTGAGGTTCTTAGATGTCGTTGATGATGATAGGCGGGCTCGTGCCCCTGCCGCCGTGACTGTCATGTCCACTGTTATGGAGGAATCATACATCCCGCCAACTCCGCCAGCAGATCGAGCAATTTTTGACGAACGGAGCCATGGAGTTGCCGATGATGGTTCGTCAAGGACCACGGCTGATTCCACAACCACAACGCGAGTGGAAGCAGGTGAATCGAGCCAATCATATCAAGGTCCTTGGAGCAGGCGATTGTCGTCTCTGAACTCACATACCGGCACCAACTCTCAAAGACAATCCCAAAGCAGCTTCACGCATGGAAATCGTGGATCTGCAAATATGGCACACCGACTGTCCATTGCTGGCCCGTCACCGTTATCTCAGCCAGATCGTCTCGTATCGGTACGACTTGACAAAAGCTTCAATAAGCTTATCTCACATCTTGGGTATTTTGTAGGACGCCTGAATCAGTCACAGTCGCGCCATGATATTTCAATGGCCATTAAACAATCTGCCACATCTGGGGGAGAACTCCTGGCTATCATCGACGCAGTTTGCCAACATACAAGTCCCATCCCCGTCGCATTGAACCGATCTAGGGAGGCTCTGTTAGAACGCATCCATACGCTAGTCCTCTCAGCGCAAGACACCTTGGCCAACACTGAGATGGAAGGAGTAGATATGGTTATGCTGTCGGATACGAGTATTCTGCATATGTCGGTTATGGACTATGTTAAGGCGGCTGGAGAGGGCTTGAATAGGGCCAAGGCCGCGATCGAAAAGATTGGGGATTTTGAACTTGAGTCAGGAGAGAATGCCTTGCAAATAGACCTTGGTATCTTGGATATCGAGGCAGACAGGTCGAGAAGACCATCTGTTGCCGATGCGTCAGAAATCATGAGTGTTGCAGGATCCGCTCAGGCTTATGACTCAATCAACTCTTCACATCGAAGGCCTAGTGCAGCGGCTCTTGATAAACCGCTCCCCCGAGTCCCTGATGCAAGCGAATCTATCGAGGAGTCTAATGACCTAATGCAGTCTCCTCATGTCTCACGACCTGCCTCTGTGCACGAGGATGTTGTGTCCAGCATGGCATCTTCTATGGCCTCAATCCGCCCAACCCTTCCTGACTTACCAAAGCTTACTACCACTCTTCTGCCATTGGATCACCAGAATCCAGTCGACGGTTCTGGCCACGAAAATGACTTCCAATCACGCTTTGACAGCATAGCTGGCTCTAGTGCTGGAAGTATTACTACCTACCTGAGCCGAGACTCGGAGGCAAGCATTATCTCGCAGAGCTCAACACGGGCAACAACGCCTGATCACACTCTGGTTCCCCGAAACCAGCCATCTATATCCGAATTGAGTGCTACTGGCAGTTCCACACATACGGAAGAGTGCGACGATGTCGAGTCGAAGCTACTCGAGAAGACGTACGCCCACGAACTGGTTTTCAACAAGGAAGGTCAAGTTACGGGTGGCTCTTTGCCTGCCTTGGTTGAACGTCTGACTACCCACGAGGCTACACCAGATGCAACTTTTGTCTCGACCTTTTACCTCACCTTTAGGCTTTTCTGCACGCCGATGACGCTGACGGAAGCCCTTATCGATAGATTTGAATACGTAGGGGAGTCGCCCCAGACCTCGAGTCCAGTCCGTCTGAGAGTATATAATGCTTTCAAGGGCTGGCTTGAGTCCCATTGGCGAGACCAAACTGATCGTGATGCCCTTAACCTCATCATGCCCTTTGCAGAGACGCGTCTCAGCGCCGTTTTGCCTTCTGCCGGCTGTCGACTACTGGAGCTTGCACAGCGGGTTTCCGGCGACGGTGCTCTTGTGCCTCGACTTGTGTCATCCATAGGCAAGACAAACACTGCCATCGGTCAATATGTCCCAGCTGACATCCCACTCCCTTCTCCGCTCATTTCCAAAAGCCAGCAAAATGCGTTACAGGCTTTCAAGGCCGGTACTTCCTCGCCGACTATCCTTGATTTTGATCCATTAGAATTGGCACGTCAATTGACTATCAGACAAATGAACATCTTTTGTTCAATCCTACCCGAGGAGCTTCTTTCCTCACAGTGGATGAAGAAGGGAGGGATCGAAGCCCCCAATGTCAAGGCCATGTCTTCTCTTTCGACTGACCTGTCGAATCTTGTGGCAGAAACCATCCTTAACCATGGCGAGCTCAAGAAGCGTGCTGCTGTTATCAAGCAGTGGATCAAGATCGCACAGCAGTGTCTTGAGCTTCACAACTATGATGGTCTTATGGCTATAATCTGCAGTCTCAACAGCAGTACCATCAGTCGTCTACGGAAGACGTGGGACGCCGTGTCTCTGAAGCGGAGGGAGATACTACGTAATCTCCAGGAGATTGTGGAACCGTCACAGAACAACAAAGTTCTTCGTACTCGACTGCACGACCATGTACCACCATGTCTGCCCTTCCTCGGAATGTATCTTACAGATTTGACATTTGTTGACATTGGCAACCCGGCAACGAAGCAAATGTCGTTGGGTAGCGAGTCGGAGGAAGATGGCGCATGCGGGTTGACGGTTGTCAATTTTGACAAGCATACTCGTACGGCCAAAATCATCGGCGAGCTCCAGCGATTTCAGATTCCTTATCGACTGATAGAGCTGCCCGACATGCAGGACTGGTTTTCGGCACAGATCCAGCGAATCCGTGAAGGAGATCAAGGAAATGTCCAGGTTACATACTACCGCAGAAGTCTCTTGCTTGAACCCCGCGAGACGGCTGCCCGCCGTGAGGTTGAGACACCAACACCGACACCGCCATCAACCGCAGTGTCCCGCGGAGATCTTTTCAGTTGGATGACGCGAGGCGGCCAAGGTCTGGCACCAACATCTATATAAAACCATCCTGATGCTTCTCCCTTGCTTTTTTTCTTTTCAAGAGTTACGCCTGGAACGACTGGGTTGGAAATGATTTGAACCTATACCTACCTCTGCGTACATATTCCTCATTGGTACCTACCTTCGACTTTGATACCCAAACCTTACTGTGTTTTATTCCCTTTTTTGCTATTGGGAGAAGTTTCTCTCGAATTTGAACAGTACCAACGTCTGATTTCGAATGACTGCATTTTTCATGAGCGAGAAACTGGCGTTCGTTTGTCTTTATTAGGCTATACCAGCACAGCTGAGTGCAATCGGAAGCCCGTACACCCGACGAGAGTTTGGGGAAGTTAGTTATTTTAACCTCCAGTACCGGTGCAGGCTCAGCCCGGGAGAACATGAGAGCAGCTGATCTTGGTTTGATTTGCTTCGCTGCTAGGAAATTGGAGAGCCCGTCTTGGAGGATAGGGGTTGGTTATTGACTTTTTTCTTCTTTTTTTACACGCTGAGCTTCTGCTTTTCAGGCTACGAGAAGGAGTTGGTGATTTCATTGCAAGACGAGTTCATAGGCGTTGAAAAGGATGAACCTGGAAGTGACTGGACTGTCTGGGATGGCACGAGACTTGGCTTATGGATTGATTGATGGGAAATCTTGAGCGGAACCTGACTCGCCAATTACACAAAAAGGGCGTTATGACAGGATGGCTGACTCGCAAATATAAAAGATTTTGTGTGTCAAGATAAATATGTACCAAGTGACGAACTGACCAGAACGGAAAGAAGACGTAGATTTCAATGAGAACATATGATTATCATTCGTACAAATAGCTTCAACGTGTACATGTGAACGCTAATGCAATCATGATTGCAGACAGGATCACGATGTGACCCACGAGGACATTCTAGTAGGTAGTAGTAGTATGTTCATACTCCGTAGATGGAACTGACCCGAATCCACGGAGGCGGAGATGGTGAGCCGGTGGACTGATACGGACGATGATAGACGCTAATACAAGGGAAGCTCGAATAGTATCCCCCCCGTTGCCCCCTGGGGTTTGGGAAACCGGGCCCCGTCCGCAGTGGGCATCGGGAGAACGGAATCCAACGTGTGAAATCGAACGGCTATCATGTGTGGTAATGGATGGTTGCCTCTCGGCTCCGGTAAAACATGGCCATGTTGCTTCCCACGCACCCGTGGCGCTGGGCTAGACCGTGAGTTACCCATCCGTTAAGCCGTTGGTTGACACAAACATGTGTATTTTGACATCTTTTTTGGGAGAAGGATATAGGGATTACTATGAAAAGGACATTTTACAATGAGATGAGGGATGCGATATGTTCTTCCTGGACTGAGGCGTTCTTGGTGGCGTTTGACACCTCTCGTTTGAATGTCAGGTACTTGGCACCTCTTGGCCACGAGGCGAATGTAACATCAAGTCCATTGATCCATGTACATACAATGTTGTACAATGTTGTACGGTAAGGTTGTAGGGAGGGATGAGTGGCCAAGGCGGGGTCCCAGGGGGCCGTACCGACAGGAGGCTTATGTACCCAGCCGGATCTACGGAGTACGGATTAGTATTGATTGACTCTCTGGAATAGCTATAGATGATAACAATGGCCAGATATACTTGGGGCAGTTGGAGATCCTTGGAATAGCTGGAGATTTGTAGAGTAGCTAGAGATTCCTGACCAGCCAGAGCTTGCGAGAATAGCAAGTGATAAAGGGAATGGCCATGTGCTCCGTAGAAATTACGTAGCACGAGAACATCCGGATTGGAGAATCCACGTGGCAAGGAAGACATGAGAAAAATGCACCCTGCCAGCTTGGCGAGGGCCGCCACATACAGCTCTTCACCTTCAACCTCCATTCTATCAAGATGTCACACAATTATCTGGCATCAACAAGGTGAATGAATATCTATAGGACAAGCGTGAGCTCGTGCGTATGCATGCCCGAATGTTTACTAGTGTCTGCATCTGACAGTAAGTACGAAGTAGTGTACTGCGCTTCTTGAAGATTTTGGCTGATAGTGTGAGTTGGCACGAGCATGACTGGATGAGTGGCTGGATATATGACTAAATGGCAAGGGCTTGATCAGAGTAGCGTTAACTCCCAAGCTACGGAGCAGACACTATGAGTATGCATGACATGGTAGAATGGTTAAACTCCAATTTAACATGTGTACGAAGTACGGAGTACTCTATCTTTGTATTCCCCGCGCCTAGGACAAAGATGGCCCCGACTCGTACGCCGCGATAAGAGAGGAGGCAAAAACACCAAAAGTCACCTGTGACTCGAGACGGTGGCGAGGGCCTCGGTTGCTGGCTAGCCTGACTCACCGAAGGGGCCAGGTTCCATACTATTGCTTGTATCAGCAAAAGCCACCTTCTGCAACGGGGGGCTGTCAGTTCACATCGGAAGAATAATAGCACTACCTGATGCATGAACAAAAGTGGCCAAGTCTCCTGGGAACATGTGGGATGTGGTTCAATGCTCTGTACCCCAGAGATCTACGAGTACGTAGACTGCTATGCTAGACTGGCGATGAAAAAGTTGGAGTGCGGGTTGGACTGGCAGATAGGACAATCGATTGATTGCAGGCGGGAGGAGGAAACGTTACGTTACATACAAGGGTAGGCCAGCCTCGGAGAAAAAAAAAAGTCCTGGTGTCCGGCTCTCACTCTTGTATGGAGCATATGGAGCAACGCTTCAGAGGCAGGTGACCCTTTGCCTATGGTCTTGGCTGCGACGGGCTGCTTTGGCGCCAGATTTGGCTCCTCGAGGCTCGTGGCGAGTCGGGCGTCTGTGCCCATTCATATGTGTCTGGCCGGATTATCATCACGTCTCGCTTACACGAGAAGAGTGCGCTAGAACAATGTCATCCCCCGGCACATGCTCGGGGCACTTATTATTCGGGTACGGCCATTTAGGACTCCGTAATAATACGGGAGACTAAGTTCTAGCCAGCCAGTCAGTAACCAACGGCAACGCCTCTTCGATCCGCGTCTCGACGCCAATTAGTGGCCGGGGCCATTCGGGCCTTCAGTCAGGCAGGCTTACGAAGGGCTGGGTGAGGGAGGATGAGACAAAGTTTGTTAGCGAAGAAGAAGGGTGTTACTGATAATAGCAATACGGAGTAGTTAATAGTAGTAGTAAGGGAGATAGGGAAAACCAGCGACAATTCTGGCTAAATGTACGGAGTATCCCGCCTCGAGGACCGACTCTTTTACGATAGGTTCGTGGCACAGACGCCAAAAGATGACAAAGATGACATTTCACTGATTAAAAAACAAAGAAAAAAAATCCGTACTCGTACTCTTGCCTGTTTGGGTTGGTCCTTGTTTGGAATGAAGGGAGAATGCAGGTTACCCACCTCATGTGCGATGCTACCACACCAAGAAACGAAGCTGTGCGGAGAGGTCTGTTCCAATTCGACCCTTGCTTGGCTTGGATGGATCCCGTTGTTGTATTTGCCTTCTCTCGGCTGTAATGGGTAGGTTAGCATCAACGCTGTGGGCTGCATCATATGCACGTACAGCGTCACGATGGAAGGATTCGAGGCCCGACGCATCAATCAACTGTATATACTACTCCGTACTATCGTACTACTTCGTACTTGAGTCTCAACTCTGATCGAGTCGCGTGCTCGTGGCGAGCGAGCGAGCTAGCCGAAGGGGGAGCGGCTCCGCTCTGCGGCTCATCGCTTCTCATCGAAGATGGCGTGGAAGCGCTCGCTGGCTCCAGATCAAATCCTGCCGGGCTGGCTCAGGCCAGGTCAGGCCAGAGCCGAGTTTCCCCAATCTCCAATTGTCACGTAGCGTGTGTTGCAACCCTCTCCTCCATTCTTATCACGTCCTGTTGGGGTCCCCTCAGTGGCACCAACCAACCAGACAAGAGACATTGCTGCTACCAACGCCCCGGGATCCATGCTGTTGTCTACGTGTAGGTAGTATTGTCTTACACACGGCTAGAGTCGATACCACAATCCCCATGTATGAGCCACGCGGTGCATGGGCAGGCCTTGGGATAAAATTAACTTAAGCTCAAACTCGACGTACTACTGGTGATAGTATACTACTGCTACCTTGTGTATGGTCTGACCCCCAGCCGCCTCCGCACTCATCTGTCCATCCATCCATCCATTTGGCAGCTAGGCGTGCAAAGGCAGCTTGTGGTTGTTCCATCCCCTGGAGCTTGGTCCGGAGTAAGCTTGCCGATACCACCCTCCAAGTCTCCAGTCGTATCTGCACCGTAGCCTTCAAATATCGTCCAGTCCCCCCGCTTGATTCCAGATCGTCTCCGAGAGCTCGTTCCTCTTTGTCTACTCCAATCCACTAGACAAAGGTTGGATCTTCCATAACAGTTCGGCCTTGACTGGTTCCGCTTGAACGACACGCGCGCCGCCATCGACATCTCGCGTCTCACCGCGCACACCTTGCTCTCACTTACTCGCGTGAAGGATTTGTGGCCAAGAAGGAAAAAGAAAAGCTTCTATTTGATACAACACTATCCAAAATGGCCGACGAGGAGAAGCAGACTCAGGACGTGGCCGTCGACTCCTATGCGGCCACCCAGAACCCTCAGAATACTATTTCTGGCCGCCCCGCCGGCTGGATCTACAAGGGCTACAAGGTCTTCGGCACCGAGATCTGGTATGCTTCGCCCAAGATCCAACTGCTCATGATCTCCCTGGTGTGCTTCCTGTGCCCGGGTATGTTCAACGCCCTCACGGGTCTGGGAGGCGGTGGCCAGGTCGATCCCACGGCCCAAGATCATGCCAGTGTCGCTCTGTACAGCACCTTTGCTGTCGTCGGTTTCTTTGCCGGCACTTTCGCCAACCGTCTCGGCCTCCGACTCACTCTCGCCCTCGGTGGTATCGGATACTGCGTCTATAGTGCTTCGTTCCTCAGCTACAACCACACCAAGAATATCGGTTTCGTCATTTTCGCTGGTGCTTTCCTTGGTGTTTGCGCCGGTCTCCTCTGGACTGCCCAAGGCGCTATCATGATGGCGTACCCCATGGAGGAGAAAAAGGGCCGCTATATCTCGTGGTTCTGGATCATTTTCAATCTTGGTGCTGTTATTGGCTCCCTTGTGAGTATTTTATAAATCTTGTGTCTTCATTAAATGAGCTCTTCAGAAGTCTGTATTGGGTGTCTGAAAAATGCTGACTTGTCACCCCGTATTAGATCCCTTTGCTTCAGAACCTCAACAACACAGCCGGCACTGTCAACGACGGTACCTATGCCGCTTTTGTTGTTCTCATGTTCCTTGGATCTGTCCTTTCTCTCTTCATGCTGAACGCCGACAAGGTCATTCGTGAGGATGGCTCCAAGGTTGTCTTGATGAAGAACCCCTCATGGTCCAGTGAGCTGATGGGTCTTTGGGAAACACTCTACCTCTCTCCCTGGATTCTTCTTCTCTTCCCCATGTTCTTCGCGTCCAACATCTTCTATACGTATCAGAACAATGGCATGAATGCCGCCCACTTCAACATCCGAACTCGAGCCCTCAACAACTTGCTCTACTGGCTTGCCCAGATTGTCGGCGCCGTTATCAATGGTTATGCTTTGGATTTCTCCAAGGTCCGTCGCAGCATAAGAGCCAAGATCTCGTTTGTTGCCCTCTTTGTTCTTACCTTCGTCATCTGGGGTGGCGGATATGCTTGGCAGAAGAAGCAGGTCACCCGCGAGGTGGCATCTGACCCGGAGTTCGAATCCCAAAAGATTGACTGGACTGCTGGCGGAGAACTCTTTATTGCTCCCATGTTCCTCTATTTCTTCTACGGTTTGTATGATGCCATCTGGCAGACCTGCATCTACTGGTAAACCCTCTCACTTCACACGACAACAACACATGTTCTAAACCATTTTACAGGTATCTCGGTGCGCTTTCCAACTCTGGCCGTAAGGCTGCAAACTTTGCTGGTAAGTTTTCACGCATATACGTTGTCTTGACCCCCAACATCAACGAGATGTGCTAACAACATGGAATAGGCTTCCTCAAAGGTATACTTCCCCAGATCACTCTAATCATCCAGAAAAGCAAGAAAAAAACAACAATAAGCAATAATCTTCTGTTTTGAGCCCCCCCAGCCCACCTTCTGCTTTGCACACCATCTTCAATACCCCAGCCCCAGAAGCCCCTATCTTGAACACCCCCAGATCATCCCAAACACCAAGAAAAGCAACAGAAAGCAAGAATCCCGCTGACCGACTGTCCAGGAATACAATCTTGCGGAGCCGCTGTCTTCTGGAGATTGGATGGAATCCACCAGCCGTACGATACTATTTTTGCTGCTACCTGGGGCATCCTGGCAGCCTCCCTATTATTCGCGGCCCCAGTTATCTTCCTCAAGATTCAAGACCACGTTTCTGTCGAGGAAGATCTCAAGTTTAGCGATGAGACAATTGAGGATGTTGTGGGAGCAGGCCAGAAGAAGGATGAGGCATGAGAGGTGATGTTGTGATGGTAGGGGGGCCATATTTTTTGGTGTACTCTTGGATGATAGCGAAGTTTTATTCACGCATCATGTTTCTCTGATGTTAATAATTTAAGAAACCCGGAGGAGGGCATTCTCCCGAGTTCAGTCTCAATATCATAACTTGTAGTTGTTGACCAGTGTTGACATTGACGTTGTGATGGGTCCACACCACGCCCCATCCCCAACGAAACCCAGGAAAATACCATTGAAAATTTACTGAAAAAAAGAACACAGCACTACATAATTATTGTAACAGCAAATGGTTTTTTATAAGAATGTTAGCTTTATCGTGTCGCAGTTGCCGCGTAGCCAGGTACATATAGCAGTTATGATATTCGATGTTTTGGGTATGACTCCACACCAAGTGGAACGCATTTTGTAACAACTGCTTGAGTGCAGCACATCTCCGTCATATTCCTTATTGCTTGTATAGCTTTTTATTGCAATTAGGATGTTGGCAATAACCAGGAGAGAAGTGCTTGCTCTACCAGACAAAAGGCTTTACCTTAATAAACTATAGATAAAGAGAATATACTTATCTATAACTGCTAATATATATTACAAACGATATATTATCTAATCATATAAATTAGGGAGTTAAATATACATACGTACATATATATATAATATATATATACAACGCGGTTCGTGGGTCCTCCCCAGTGATCGCACTGTCTCGGATCAGTCCTTTTAACTGTGCGTCTATCAATACAGCTATTCTTATTCTCGATTTCCTATATATAATGTGCATATTACTTTTGTAAAAGTAACCGCGTCTTCTTATTTATATCTCAGTATTTTAATTAATTTAAGAAAGTTTTAGCGCTTAATACTTATATATGTTCCCTAATATTTTGTCGGGGTATATAAGATAAACAGGTAGGACTTAGTCTAATAAACACCAACCTTCTTCCCCTTTCAACATACGACACCAGCTCGGCCGATATAGTCACTGAGGCGTAGAAAGGCCAGTATTGGTTGTTTCTGGCTGCCGGTGTCGTGATCAAATGATCCGCAGTGTCTTTTGAGTATCAGTCATTCAATTACAGCTTCGTGGTTCTATTAGCAGCGCGGTCCCTGCACTCTATAATCATTTTCTTAAACATGGTACCGAAGAGGTCCGGACATTCACAGAGGCATTGGTCGCAAGTTGATTGTCAAATTCGCGATCGATATTATCGAGAACGACATTCGGGTAATCGAGATCTTCGATATCCCTTTTGAACGAATGGCGCGATATCAAGGTACCTGGTACAGAGATTTTCCGGCTCTCATTCATCAGGCCTCCAAAACTCTCAAGTAATCACTTTGGTGTGGGGCAACGTGAACCACGTGACCACCTTGCTACTCACGTACTATGGACATACAGTCTACGGAGTAGTGTCAAGTCACATTATATTCTCCCCCTTATCATTATCACAGCAATTTGGCACATACTTACGGTTGCTTCTTTGACTACGCTGCGCCGCAGCTTTTGTGAGCTCTTTGGTTTCCTTTCTCTGTCGGTTCGCTCTGGTATGACCAGTCCACTATATATCCGGAATTACCGAAGCCTCGAATCGCACAATGGACCCACCATAAATTTTGGGCTGCTTGAGCCACGATCGTGCCGACCTTGATCGATCGTCTCGAGAAGTGTGGTTGAGCCTGCTCCAAAATTCCGCTATCCGAACCGAGAAGAAGAGTCTATTCCTCAAGAGACACATCCCGCCAGACACGGCTTATAACCGTGGGTCGTTTTACGACAGAAACTAATTACCGATTTGCCACCATTCGTGGCTAGGGGACTGAGAGCCGCGTGCTCACCCCGTCGTTGAACTGGCACCAGCGACCAACTGTCGATTAGATTATGAATTTTCTCGCCGCCGCCTCAGAGTTCATCCAATCGAGCCGATCAGAGGATGGGAAGTCGACGTATCGCATATATCAAGACGGCGACTATTATCTTGAAAATGGGCAGTGTTTAATTTCGAGAGCTTTCAATTTACCCCTCATCATCAAGCTTATATCGGTAGAGTGTTTGCCTCTAATACAATTCTATGTCTCCTGATCCTCTAACTATATATACCTGGCAAGGTAACGAAAAAAGAGGGACCATAAAAGATATATAGTTTATTAAACAGTTAACTGATAAAGCATTACAGGTAAAAGCTACTTAATATAATAGTAATCTATTATAAAAGTAATATATTGCAATGAGAGTAATCTATTGTAATACAAGTAATCTATTGCAATAAGAGTTATCTATTATTATAAAAGTAATCTATTGTAATGAGAGAAATTTATTGCAATGAGAATAATCTATTGCAATAAGAGTAATACGATATGCAGTATACAAATTACTTTGACTTTGCTCCACGAACAAACGAGGCAAACGAACGAGGCAAACGAACAAGGTGAACGAACGAAGCGAACAGAAAGACGGAGTTAAATGATTGCTAGACTAGTCTACTTAAACGGGGGATAACGGTTGGGACAACCGTAACTTTTCTTGGGAGGGGGAGTTGATACGTACGTATGTTAGGTGTCAACCTCAGTAACGGATAGTTCCACATCACGGCACATTCCACAACATGACACATTCCATTATTCCAGCGCATATTCCTTGATTCCCAACTAGCTTACAATAACAGCCGGATCCGTAAGTCAATGACGATATCATGACAGCTAGATTTCCTAGATTTCCTAGATCCGGATGGTCATGATCAGTTAGTTAGCAAGTTTTCATATATTTAAGCAGCCGCTTTCCCCACTTAACTTGGGATAAGCAAGAGTGTCGAATTCTATCATATATGCACCTGCCAGTGAGCCCTCATACTGTTGATCTGTGATTGATATTAGGTTAGGTGTTATCAATCCGGAGGATCTCGTGTCACGTGTATTATCACGTGCAACAACACTAGTCTAGATCTCTCCGTTCATCAGCTAGCCTAATAGAACTGTTGAGCCTGATCGGGGAAAACAACATGTGTACTTCGTATTGGTGAAGGCTAGACTAGCAACGAGGGCCAAGGACACGATGTTGTGGGCGTTTGGCTGGAGCCACGTGACCACGTGACCCATACCACAACAAGAACCATGCTTCTTCACAACCACTTCGTGCCTATCAACTGGTAGCAGCTAAGAAGTGCATCTTGGAAGGGAAATGTATTAATACAGGACCGGGAGAGGTGCAAGGAGGTCTCCCTTCCGAATACGTTGCCACCGTGGTATAATGGGGTGATGTCAACCGAGACGTCTTCAAGGGACTAAAGGACAGGGGCAATAAGAGAGAGAAGACCAAATCGCGTGACAAAGGAAAACTACCCACTACCCCAGCAAGCTCGAGCTCTATCGCCTCTCGACAAATGCGCCAAACCAAAGAACGATAGTCCAAGCTTGTGAAGGGAGACGACGGAATGGACGATGATGATGCTCCTTACTCGGTGGATGATACAAATAATGAGAATAATGCCGCGGATTCGCTGCGGTGAGAAATTGGGATAGAAGAAAGGGTGACTACATATGTTGCTTCTTCTTCAATGCTCTTTTTTCCCTTTGTTTTCATCCTGTACGGAGTAAATATCGAGATATATCGAGGACGATATAAAGTACCTCTTTGTGAAAGGGGGATATTGGGCACTATAGCATTATAGCATATGTATGCCCCGGCACGTAACACCACAACAACCTCAACTAGCTAGCTAGCTCCGATCTAAACATTGAAGTCAGTATTCCCGCACTGAGGCTGCAGTATCATGCGAAGTGGCAATTGATACCATGTCTTTGTGACAATTAGTCGATCATTTGAGAGCAGATTTCCCAAGGAGATTCGACAATGGTGGAAGAATCTCGCAAAGTTGAAGGCGGACGTCACGTCATGCCTGATGGCTTGTACGAAGTAGACGCGTCACTCTACATACTGATGGATACATTGCGCTCCTGCATCAACGCCCTGTACTACGACACATCATATAGCCTATTATTCTCATAATTTATTACTCAAGGCAAGCCTATGGATGATCGCCAAATAAAACAGACCCTAAATGCTGCTAGCGTTTCAAACAACGGGATTGTTGGTGCTTGTTTGGCGGTTGCTGGTGTGCTGCGATTGGTCAAATGCAGCCAGCAAAGAGATGGCCTAGAGCAACCAGCCCCAGAACAGGGGGCTGCACCAATCAAGAAGTTTGGGTGCTTTATTCCGTATACAAGTGACGACATTGCATAACAAAAAATACCAACTATTATTATTACTCGTCCTCCCTGGTCAAGTGGTTAGCCGCCGCAGGAAGACAGGCTGCGCTGGTATTAGTACTTCGTACTTCGTACATCCCATGGGACGTATGACTAAGCCGCAGCCTGGCGGCTATGATTGCGCTACTGATTGGACCACAGTGAGAAGAATTGTAACGACCCAAACTCCACTCCTCAAGTAGCAACTCCCAACCAGTCATCCACGTTCAGCTTCCGTTGAACCTCCAAGCCCTTGGCTAGCCAAGATGTCTCCGCTGACACCATGACGCAGCTAATGTACGGACTCGCTCGTGAATACGATGGCGCGGGCCTCGCGACACTCAACCGGTGAGCTTGCCTGAATGACGGCCATCCAGTACCAGCGATGATGATGATGGAGATGGAAAGTCTTTGCTTGGGATGATGTGACCCTTTCGCCATTTGTGAGTTTGTGGTTGTTATTGTTTGAGCAGCTCCACCACAGCCACTCTCTATTGTGAATTTTCCTGTCGTGAACGATGATACACAACAATAGGACCGACGTCACATTCAGTTCAGCTGACAACAGTCCTCATCAGTATTCCCCGACCGACCGCCCGCCAGACCACTGATGGCAACCAAATTCCTGGTGCAAAAATATCCCGTCCTACCCTGGGGCGGTTTGGAGTCATGCCTGTCTAGGAAACAGCTTTCATCCTGACTGGTTGGCCAGACTCTGAGCGCTTAGCCAGATCCACCACAACTGCGGTTTCTCTATGGTGAACTTCGTCTACGTATTGTCGGACTGCTGTCCTTGTAGAATCGGTGACTCAGGTGAGCGCATTTAGCTGCTTATTGTCTCTATAATCATTGCCCTCCCTCTTTTGACTCTTTTTTGGTCTTTCTTTATGGTCTGTCCTTGTGCCTTTCTGTTCAATCTTTGTCACCCCTACGACACACATCTCCTTCAAACGCCACCATGGATTTACTATAGATAATCTCTTTTGTTCTATTCCTGTTTCTTGCACATTGTTTCGTTCCTCTCCCCTCACCACCTCGCCTCGTCAGCGTCCTACTTGTATTTGGCAGAACAGCTCTCGCATTACAATCTTTGATTCATTTTCATCATCGACGGCTGGCCGCGACGACATCAGAACTTCCAACTTTCCATTTCTCACGCCGATATAGATCTGCATTTACAAACCGCCAAGATGCTTTCCTCACGATCACGCGATGGCTCGACGACTTTTCCCCAAGTTCCGGACACTCTTCGAGTTGATCCTTACAACGTGCCCAACACTCAGAAACCTATACCGCCCAGGGCAGACACAGCACCATACATCACTCCATATCTGAGCCTCCGGTCTCGTCTTTCCCAAATATGGATCAACCGCTGGACGATTCTATTACTACTTGTCCTCATTCGCACCGTGCTCTTAATAAGCCAGCTGACCGAAAACATCGGCGATGCCAAGACTAAATCTCTCGCGGCTTGTAGCAAGGTGGAAGATATAGGCAGCGCCATGGCTTCTATGCCTCACTACCTCTCTGTCGGAGTCAACGATCTCGCTGCCACGGGCATCGAAAAGACGGTCCATGGCATGGTAGAGATGCTGGACCTTGTAATCCAGGGTGTTGAGGCCATTATAATCTTCTACATCAACTTCCTCACAGCCACATATACTTGCCTCATCACGGCCCTGATCCATGGCAGTTTGGATGTTGTTGCCTCAGTCACTAAAGATGCAACGAAAGCCTTCAATTCTGTTATTGATGGAGCCTCCAATGACATCGAGCGCATCGCTGTTGCATTGCAGAACGGAATCGACAAGCTTACCAAGGGAATCCAGGACTCTGTTTTCGGGACGCTGATTCCGGATATTCCAAAGGTCAACTTCACTGAACCCATCAACAAGCTCAAGGATTTCAATCTTAGCACAGACAGCTTCGTCAAGGACGTTCAACAATTGAACAAGGACCTTCCTACTTTTGATCAAGTTCAAAACTTGACCAAAGCTGCGATTTCCTTCCCTTTCAATATCCTACGCAAGGCACTCAATGAGAGCTATGGTAACTACAAGTTTGACAGGGGTGTGTTTCCGCTCGCCCAAAAGCAGCAGTTGACATTCTGCTCCGACAACGATACACTCAATGGCTTCTTCACCCACCTATACGGTTTGGTGGACAAGGCACGTGTAGCCTTTATTGTCATCCTTACTATAGCTGCAGCGTCAGCAATGGTACCTATGGCCTGGCTAGAGATTCGACGGTGGCGGCGGCAACAGAGGCATGCGAAGCTTGTGTCTCAGAACCAATTCGACCCCATGGATGTAGTCTACATCGCCTCTCGCCCATTCACGGCCACACTCGGCATTAAGCTTGCTAGTCGATTCAACGGGAAGCGCCAGATCCTTACCCGTTGGTTCATTGCATACGCTACGTCGCCGCCGGCAATGCTTGTCTTATCCCTCGCCCTGACGGGATTCTTCTCGTGCTTGTGCCAGCTTATTCTTCTCAAAGCCGTTCAGAAGGAGGTGCCCGCACTTGCTCACCAGGTTGGAGCGTTTGCAGACGATGTTGTCCTAAGTCTCGAGAAGGCGTCTGGGGACTGGGCTAATGATGCCAATGGAGTTATTACGGGTCTCAACAAAGACATCAATGGAGATCTCCTAGTCTATGTAAGCAACGCAACAGAAGCGGTAAACAACACGCTCAATACCTTCCTCGACAAGATGGAGGATGGTTTAGAGTTGGCCTTCAATGGTACCATCCTGCTTGATCCAATCAAGTCCGTGCTGCACTGCGTCATTGGCCTCAAGATTGAGAGCGTTCAAAAGGGGCTGACCTGGGTCCATGACCACGCACATATCAGCCTCCCTCTCTTCCCAAACGACACATTCAGCACAGGAGCCAATGAATCAATTTCTGGAGACTCAAGTCTCCATACTTTCCTGGCATCGCCCTCGTCCGTTACAACAGATGAGGTGACCGGGGCCATCGACCATGTCACAAAGTGGCTACAAGGAAACCTTGTCAAAGAGGCCCTCATATCCACAGGCATACTTCTCATCTATGTAATTGTCGTGCTGATCGGCGTTGTGCGAACACTCGTTGGCATATACTCGCCTGAACGCGGTCGCGCCCAAGGGGGCATTCGATATCCGACACAGGACCAACTGCCCCCCAGCCCCAGAGCTGGGAATTCATTCCCACAAGACGACCCACCTGCATGGGAACCCAGACCCTTTCCAGCATATGGGAACGACCACGTATCAGATAAGAATATGCATGGCGAGAAAATGGCTCATGGTGCAAACCCCACCGTGCCTCGTTACGACAACAACCCATACGATCACTACGACGAGAAACCCAAGTTCTAAAATAAATGGAAAGCCCAGATGGGCGAAATACATGCGGCTGCTTGGCAAGGGAAACCCCACATGGCCAGGCTGAGCCACTACTGCAAAGGGGCATGCTTCGGAGCTATGGAAGGCGGCGTTATCGGAATTGCATTTGGTCTGTCCGCCAGCTTTCACGCAAACTATTTATAGAAGAGGGGAGGGATATGGTGAATGAAGCGGCCGTGTTATGTACTGTAGTAGACCCTCTCAGGAAGTTGGGTTCTTAGTTTACAAGGATTGCCTGCGATGTGGCCTCTCGCTGCTGGAATCTATATAGCTGTTTTAGTAAGAGAAAATGCAAACCGATATTGGAAATTCAAGCCAAACCAAGTAAAATCGATTTATGTACTATTGAACTACTATCAGGGGTGAATACCTAACATGGTGCCAGCTACTTATCCGTCGTTTCGGTATGAATAACAAACAGTATTTACGAGTCAATTTTGGTATTGCAGTAAACTCAAATTAGGTACGAAAAGGAGAGAAATGGATAAAAGGCATTAGTCAATTTTAACCTGTCTTACTTCTACAACCAGCCATCAACATCTAAAGTCTTACTACGATGGTATGGTTTACAAGTCATAGATGCAGAGTATCATGTCAGATTACCACTTTGGGCAAGTCCGGAGATGTGGATCCCCGTCTGCAGATGCGGGATGCGGGATCCTGCAGGTGGCGCTAACCGTACAAAGGAGCGGAGCGGAGCGTATTGTTCCGGAATCGGTCGCTCACGTCAGAAGAAAGTCTTCTTAATGAGCTCGAATTCTTCCAATTCTTGCCGCCAGCTCTCCTTCATCTCACATACAGCACCACAAACAGTCCCGGCGAATCGACCAATTCTCGAGACACTATGGACGCCATCAAACAGACATTCCAGCGCTGCAAGGCGCAGAATAGGGTGTGTATTTGCCTTTTCGAACTGCCCCTCATCGCAATCGCGGGGTATCATCAACGTGGGATTTGACTGACCAGGCATGAACAGCCAGCGCTGGTTACCTACGTCACAGCTGGTTTCCCGCGCCCTGAAGATACGCCAGGTATCCTACTTGCTATGGAAAAGGGAGGAGCCGGTGAGTTGCCGCCCAGCACCTCAATGTATGAGGCTGTGTTGTACTGACGTGGCAAAAAGATGTTATTGAACTCGGCGCCCCCTTCACCGACCCAATTGCTGATGGACCGACCATCCAAACCTCCAATACGGTACGAAAAGGCGATGGGATTCCATATAGAAGATTATACACTGATGTGGTGTGATGCAGATTGCTCTGAAGAATGGTGTGAGCATCGAGTCTACCTTGGGCATGGTCAAGGAGGCCAGGTCCCGTGGTCTCAAGGCCCCCGTGATGCTCATGGGCTACTACAACCCTCTCCTCAGCTACGGAGAGGAGCGCTTGCTCCAGGACTCCAAGGAAGCCGGTGTCAATGGCTTTATCGTCGTCGACCTGCCCCCGGAAGAGGCAATTTCATTCCGCAAGTTCTGCACCAAGGGCTGGTTGGTCTCTATCGCTCTTGTTTGCTCAATATGAAAACTGACCACTGTGTGTTTTATTTAGTCTATCCTACGTACCCTTGATTGCGCCTGCGACCTCAGATATCCGCATGAAGATCCTTTGTCAATTGGCCGACTCCTTCATCTACGTTGTCTCGAGACAGGGCGTTACTGGTGCCCTGGGAAGTCTCAATGCAAACCTCCCCGAACTGCTTGCCCGAGTTAAGAAGTATAGTGGCAACAAGCCTGCAGCAGTTGGATTTGGCGTGAGCACCCACGAGCACTTCCAAAGCCTTGCTTCCATCGCCGATGGTGTCGTGGTTGGCAGTCAAATTGTTTCAACCCTCCAGAAGTCCAGTCCTGGACAATACGATACCGATGTCGAAAACTACTGCGCCTATCTCTGCGGTCGCGATGCTTCTTCGCGTCTTCAGTCTACAGACGTTGATTTGGTTGAGGACGCGCCTGGAAACAGGGGAGCCAGCGCGGACAGCGTTTCGGTGAATGCTGTTGTAACGGACGAGGACCAGATAACTGCTGAGCAAGACAGCGCCTTAGTTGCACAGTTGGCATCTCTCCACGGCAAGATTCCAGAACGGTTCGGTGAATTCGGTGGTCAGTATGTTCCGGAGAGCTTGATGGACTGCTTGTCCCAGCTCGAGGAAGGCTTCAATAAGATCAAGGATGACCCCTCCTTTTGGGAGGAGTACCGATCCTACTATGATTATATGGGACGACCATCCCGTCTGCACTTGGCTGAGCGTCTGACAGAGCATTGCGGTGGGGCCAACATCTGGCTCAAGAGAGAAGATCTGAACCACACTGGTAGCCATAAGATCAACAATGCACTTGGTCAACTGCTTCTAGCTAGGCGGCTAGGAAAGACGAAGATTATTGCAGAGACCGGAGCTGGTCAGCATGGAGTTGCTACCGCGACAGTGTGTGCCAAGTTCGGTATGGAATGCACAGTCTACATGGGAGCGGTATGTATTCTTACCTATGAGGAGTTTTTTGAGAAATTTGTTGTGACTGACCATCATCATTAGGAGGATGTCCGCCGACAGGCGCTTAACGTGTTCCGGATGAGACTACTTGGTGCCAAGGTTGTGGCAGTTGAGGCAGGAAGCAAGACCCTGCGAGATGCTGTGAATGAAGCTCTCCGTGCCTGGGTTGTTGAACTGGACACGACACACTACATTATCGGCTCAGCCATTGGACCTCACCCCTATCCGACCATTGTGCGGACGTTCCAGTCAGTCATTGGCGACGAGACCAAGAAGCAGATGCAAGAGTTGCGCGGCAAGCTGCCTGATGCGGTTGTCGCCTGTGTCGGCGGAGGCAGCAATGCGGTTGGCATGTTCTACCCCTTCTCCAACGACCCCAGTGTCAAGCTTCTTGGTGTTGAGGCTGGTGGTGATGGCGTCGATACGGCTAGACACAGTGCCACACTCACTGGTGGCTCCAAGGGTGTTCTCCACGGTGTGAGGACCTACGTTCTGCAAGACAAGAATGGTCAGATTATCGAAACGCATTCCGTCTCAGCTGGCCTTGACTACCCCGGTGTCGGACCTGAGCTGAGTTCGTGGAAGGATAATGATCGGGCCGAGTATACCGCTGCCACCGATGCTCAGGCATTCATCGCCTTCAGGTTGCTGAGCCAGCTGGAAGGTATCATCCCGGCACTGGAGACTGCCCACGGCATTTATGGAGCCATTGAGTTGGCCAAGAAGATGAAGAAAGGTGAGGATTTGGTCATCTGTTTGAGCGGCAGAGGAGACAAGGATGTGCAAAGCGTAGCGGAGGAGCTTCCCAGGATTGGACCTCAGATCGGTTGGGATCTCCGGTTTTAGATGGGGGAATGGTAAATAGAGAAGAACGGGTTGGCGTGAAGGATATCGGCGTTCATATATCCACAGGATGGATGCGGTGTTGTTGTACATGATACATCGTTCATACATGATTTAGTCTAAAGATACAGGTGATTGATTAGGCTTCCGTGTCTTGCTTCTCTGCCTTGAGCCCCTTTGTCCTTGGTAACTCGTCAGCTTCATCGAGTCGCCGTAACAGTAACTCTTCCTCCTCATCAGACAACTCTTGGATACCCTCAAGATCAGCCAAGCCCGCGTCGCCCAACACGAAGCCATCATCCACTGCAGCTCGCAACTCCTCCAGCGTGGCACGACTCTGCATGCTCAACGGGCCAGGCGTGGCGTAGTCGAGCGCATACTGTATTATATCATCCCTATCCTCCAACTCCCTGGGCTCAAGACCCAGAGCCACCCTCTCATCGTTGAAGCGCTGTTGCACAGCCTGGCTCTGCATTAGCAGCCAGCGCAGATTCCAACCTCCCGGGCCCAGCTCCTTGATGCGGGCGGGCTTGCTCTTGAGGAGGTAATTCTCGATGCCCCCCTCGCGGCGGATGGTCTTGAGCACACGCAGGGTGAGGCGGGTCTTGATGCGGGCGCCCAGGGAGGGGACCAGGAAGGTCTTGACGTGGACATTGGGCCGCCAGAAGCGGCGCGACTTGTTGTTGTGCTTCTCGGCCACATTGTTACCAAAGCGGATACGAGCACTACCGTAAAGGCCGCGATTGGACTGCTTGTAAACGCGGCGCTCGCCGTATGGATAAGGTGGGATGAGGTCGGAGGGGAGGCGGTGCGGCTTGATCGTCTTGGTCTGCCGCGGGAGAGTGGTGGAGAAGGATCGAGGAGAAGGTATCGTCGTAGTCGAAGAGTGGCAGTTGAGGAGACTCCGCAGCGAGGAGCATGCTGGCGAGGCTAAGAAAGATGATCTTGAGGCCATGAGCGGCCGCGCCGAGTTGAGGGCTGGCGGCATAATTCCGGCTTTATTTCCTCCGACGTTATCTTGGCCGTATAAATCCAGGTAATTCTTGTCTCACAGTCGAGGCATTGGGAAAATTGGGAAATGCAGTGTCCGGCCCCAATTGAATGCGCCTTTTGGTCGATCCCAGTGATGCTCGAGATTTTTGGAGTCAATGGCAATATGCAGCGCTTCCAAAACGGAGGATTGGATGATCCGCCCGAAGACCAACGAAGACCTAGGCTTTCGTTTTCACGTGACTCCGTGCCTCTTTCGTGAGCCGTTGACGTTGACTTCAGGCTTACCGCCCCACACCAGGTTGGGACATTCATTCATACCTTAGCTTCGCCCAACTCCCCGTGCCTCATGGTAGTCCCATCTTTTTGTTCATTTCGGGAAACAGTATGTTTCCTCCTGTAGAAGAACATGTTCTCCGAAACAATCCCGATTTTGCGACTCTCTACCGAGCCCTAACCACCACAGTCCTCAATCCAGATGGATCCACGAAGAACGATTCCGAGGCTAAAGAGCGTGCCGTTGTTCAAAAAGTGGGCAACTTCAATTGAACACAAACGCTTGAACTGCTGCTCTGACCAAACATCCTGCTCCAGAGTCTCGATAAGCACCGTCAAAAGACGGCGAAACATTACCTCCTAGAACGCGCCATCGCAACAGCCACCCCTCCCGACCCAAAACCAGCAACGACCGCCAAACTGCCCAGAGCTGGCGATCGCAATCAACATAGACAACTATCGTCATCTTCAACCAGCCTCCCCGAGCCGCTGCTCGATCTCCTCCTCATACTCCCCCCATTCCTCGACGCTGCCAGCTCGCTTCCTCGGGATTCGGTCGTCTTGCTGCTCTCCAGCCCGCCGCTGTCCGATTTCGAGTCCCTGCTTCCTGACCTCACGGATCTCATCTCATCCAATCTGCAGGCCTCCGCTCTCGGCCTTGCTCGCCTCACCCACCCGTCCACCAACCCTTCGTATCTCCACCGGCATGTCTCCTCCTTGCCGCAAGACTTGGCCAGCCTCAAAGCCGGTCTATCCGCCGCCGAACAGACTCTTGTCACCGCACGGCTACGAACCCTCAACTCCCTGACCTCTCTCCTCCAGACCTACTCACAATGCCTCATGTACCTCGTCCGCTCCCTTGAGGCCAAGCATGGGGTGGTCGCGCGCAGTCTCGAACTCTGCGCTTCCGACGTCTCTCTTGAAGCGCAACGCGGCGAGAAGCAGTCTGAGCAAGCGATGTGGAAGCTACGAAAGGATGTGTACTCCCCAGAAATCGTGTCGGCGCTCCAGAATTACATGGCGCACCTTAAGGATGCCAAGATGCGGGGCACTCAAAGAGTTCGGGGATTAGAGGCTGAACTGGAGGCATATGGCGTCGATGCTGATGGCGATAGTGGAGAGGGCAAAGAGAAAGTAATGAGGGAAATGGGAAGAGTTTACCGAGAAATGGGGAAGCAGATGGATGATGCAAAGAAGGATTTGCATAGGTTAAGAAACATGTCATGATTCATGTGTTGAAAGAAATGAACAGCTCTATTTCTCTGCTTAATACATAAACAAGAAATCCAGAACCATCCTTGTTCTCGTGAGTTCTCAAGCATGCCTTTTTCATAGTACAGTGTGAAAATCAGTCATCAACGGCGTTTATTCGTGGTGATTTTACATGGCCCATTTATCATACGGGATCCTAGCTACTCAATGGGGATGAACCCTCCTTAGCAACGCCTGATTTTAATCGCCAAATACCGGCACGAAGAGGTCGCCTCCGCTCTCCCCAAATTGGGTCAACAGATTCTTTTTGGTTATAATTTAACCCTTGACCTGGTAGATGGCCTCAGCCAGTCGGCCGACGTTGGCAGTGGTGATGCCGGCAACAGAGATACGGCCGTCCTTGGTGGCGTAGACAGAGTACTCCTTGGCCAGCTTATCCATCTCATCAGGAGTCAGTCCAGTGTAGGCGAACATGCCAATCTGGCTGGTGATGTGAGACCAGTCATGCTTGGAGCCAAGCTTCTCGAGATTCTCCTTAAGAAGAGCGCGCATAGTGATAATGCGATCGGCCATACCCTTGACCTCCGCGAGCCACTGCTGGTTGAGCTTGGGGTTGCTGAGGATCTCGGAGGCGATACGAGCGCCATGGACAGGGGGGTTGGAGTACATAGGTCGGATGAGGATCTTCAGTTGCGACTCGACTCGCTTCCTCTCCGCGGCATCGCCGGTGATCAGGGAGAAGGCACCAACACGCTCACCATAGAGACCCTAGTAAGAAAAGGAGAGGGGTGTCAGTAAGTTTTGACAGACTTTGAGCAGACGGTGTGATCATGCATGATATGTTGAAAGGGCATGAAAATGCATATAGATACATACCATATTCTTGGCGAAAGATTGGCAGAGGGCAATGTCGTGACCCTGCTCGACAAAGTGTCGGACGGCAAAAGCGTCCTTGTCGGTGTTACCGCTGGCAAAGCCCTGGTAGGCCATGTCGAAGAAAACAAAATGGCTCTGCTCCTTGGCGACCTTGGAAATCTGCTTCCACTGCTCGGGGGTCGGGTCAACACCGGTGGGGTTGTGAGCGCAGGCATGGAAGAGGAAAACGCTTCCCAGGGGGACGGACTTCATGTCCTCGATCAGACCCTCAAAGTCGAGGCTAATGGTGTCCTTGTTGTAGTAGCGGTAGGTTTCGACCTTGAGACCAGCATCTGTGAAGACGGCCTTGTGGTTGGCCCACGAGGGGTTTGGGATGAAGATCTTCTTGTCCCCAGAATAGAAGCGTTGGAGGAAGGCGGCGCCGAGGCGTAGGGCACCAGTGCCGGAGAGAGTCTGAGAAATGGCAACACGCTCGAGGTCAGGAGAGTCGGCACCGTAGGCCAGCTTGGCAGCCAGGGCAGGGAACTCGGGGACACCGGTGATGCCAGCGTACTCCTTGTTTAGATTCTCGCCGACAATCTTGCGCTCGGCCTCACGAACGGAGGGGAGAACGTAGGGCTTGCCAGCATCGTCACGGTATGCGCCAACACCTGTTCGATGACAATTGATGCATTAGCCGGTGTCTCCGGAAGAGAGTAGGCGACAATTGCGAAGTTGGGGATGAGGCAAGGGGAGCGATATATCGATCGGGGGAGAGTGTCATACCGAGGTTGATCTTCTTCTCATTTTTGTCGGCCTTGAAGGCTTCAGTGATGCCTGTGGAGCGGAAGAGAGTTAGCCAAGTCGCGCAATGAGAGTTATAAGATGATGAAGCGCAGACGTACCAAGGATAGCCTGAGACGAAGCGAATACTTGGTCAGTACTGAAAATTGGATTGAAAGTTGTTTGCGGAATCCAATTGCGGCGCAATGGGAAGGTTGGAACTCGATTGACTCACATCCTAGACTCTGGTTGTTAGCTCTCCGTCGCAGAAACAGATGGCTCGCGAGAATATGGATTCTTAACCTACCGGAGGCCCTTGGGGCACAGTGACCCAGGTAGACAGAGCAGCGCGACCGGCAGCAACGTTGAGCGCCGCAGGACGCAGAGCAGCGCGGCTGCTAGCAATTCGGAGACTGGACAGCATCGTCACGGAAGAGCTGGAAGCTGGGGTTGAGGCGCGGGGATGTGGAGGAGAGAGGGCCCGGCAGGAAAACCAGGAGCAATTAGACAGTAAAGATGTTGACGAAGGCTCGTCAATATGAGGCAAGCTGTAGTCAGACGATGAGGCTAGGTACAGTCAGACTGACGGGCAGTTGGGAGTGAGTCGTTCGATGGCGCTTTGCTCGTATGAGAAAAATCATGTGGGTCTTGTGTGTTTTTTGGTTTAGGTCTTTCTGAATGGGGATCACTTGTCAAACAAACGGAATTGAAAGAAGTGCGCCATATTTGTCTGCTGCTCGTACCTCCGAACATGGCCGCTGCATGTGACCGCTGTCGGAGGCAGGGAACCGAAGCCCTCAGATCTTCGATATGTACTATAAGTATAGCAGATATTAAACCGGTATGCTCCTTCAGAGTATTAGTAGTCATCTGGCTTGCTTCGGCGGACAGATGCTGAATTGGCCCCCAGATTGGCTGTTGCTGGCGCAATCTCAAAGCTTTGTTTGCTCCATGTTCTGATCGATTGATATTACCGATACACCTCCGAACTCCCGAAGCCCACGACACATACAAAAAAGAGACAGAACAACTCCGACGCAATTCTTCAGATTCCATGGTGTCGATAGTAAATTTTGATTCACGAAGCGCCAAGACTTGCAAATGTGTTCGCCCGTACGGAGTATCTGAACACTAGTATGTACTGGTAGCAGGTCTATCACCAGGAAGCGAAGGCTTCTTATTGGTTGTTCGTACGGGCATCAGAACCGCCAATCACAGCAACCATGATATTGACATCGGATGCCCAGAGATGGTGTTCACGACAACTATATCTATCATGAAAAAGGCTGACAGTTCGGAGGACGTATGAGCTGACTTTGACGATGAAGATGTTCCGAAGCTTGAACGGCAACTAGAGACCGGGACAGTGGGGAATAGGGTAGTAATGAAACTGAAATTGTTTCTACCTACTGACTGCATTCTCCCGTCGTCAGTATGGCTGCTGACACTCAAAAACCTGGCCTGTATGGCCACCTTGGCACATCGGAGAAGATACGGACAGATATAAACCTGATTTGGCAATGGGAGAAAGCTCTTGTCGGAAAGTGCCGGTAAGTGTAGGTTGCGCCGGTTCTTGCTTGCTTCATACACAACCTCTCATGGCCTGAAGATGCCAGCTCCTCGTATTTGACATAACGAGCATTTGTTCGCTCCCGTTGCTTTGCTTCAGTACTCACCTACTAGAGTTTGTAGATATAAGGTAGCCCGAGTCCGCGTTTCGATAGAAGAGTGGGTGGTACGCCATTCCCCCCCTATTCTGGTCTATTGTGGTGGTTCGGCTGAAGATTGCATGTAGGCAAACGCGAAAAAGTATAGGCTCGAGATCATTTCCCTTTGTCAAAGAAACCTCGGGGTATTGTGAACGCCTGGTCAGCAAGCGAGAACACAGGGGGGTGGTGGGTTGGGAAACGGCTAAGCTCAAAAGCAATTATCCTTTAGAGCCACCAAGTATTACTTCCCACGGCTAATGAGAAAACCACAGTCAATTCATGCACATGCGGTTCGCTTCGGCGGGTTTTGTTGCCTGTAGGTATCGACCGTAAGACTCGTGATGCCAGCGACTTTGACGATTTGGGGGCTAGGCTGATGGGAATGGGCTTGAATACTATTACTATAGGTGCAGAGGCGGTTGCCAGGCGCGGTCTGGGGAACCACGTGGGAGCCTATTAATAAAAGTATTGACCTCGTACGGAACACTGGATTGAATGATGATTTATTGGAGTTAATAAGTGAAAACAGTCAGTGCCATTGGCGGAGAAAATCCATTACTTTGTTCATTTGTTGTCTGGACCGGTACTCCATACTCGTATGGTGCCCATCCACGGACCACAGAGGGCTACCCGAATAGGGAAATCCACGGCGAGATGGCTCCAGCATTATAGCCATTACGGGCTACTTCCGCCGGCTTTATAGCGGGTCGAGTGTTTTCTGCCCCACGACCAAATGCTGATTTCAAACAAACCGCCAACACTTGCCCTTCTTTGCGACGGAGACGTTGACACCTAGCCCGGCTGCCCCCATGCGCAGCTCGTGCTTCCCCGGAACACAAGAGCTACTCTGCCGATAAGCATCTGGGGTAGAGTTGCAATTGGAGCGTCTAGCCGCCTAGCGTCTGCTTCTCCCCGCATGGAGATTTCAACCCCATGGGGTTGTTTCGGCGGGATGACGACAGGCCGTGGCCGACACGACTGTTTTGATGCAATCACAACGCTTCCCATTGGTTGTTTCGGTTTATGGAAGCAAACTAGTAGATGTCCTGGGACGTACTATTGCCGAGACCCCTATTGGAAATCAGTTCGGGGGCATGCTAGTATCTAATTACGAGGAGCAGCAGACAGACATCTGATATGCTGGGCTGTGCCCCTGCTCGCTCGCCAAGTTGTTGCCGTGTTAATAGGATTTGTATGAGGTTATCTATCCATGTAGGTTAGTAGTACGGAGTAATGCTCATGAATATCGAGATGATTTGAATCATCAGGTCTTTTGTGTTGGTTGGGTTGTGTATATACTCCGTACATACGGAGTATAATATAGATAGATATATAAATATATAGGCTAGTACAAAACGCCTCATGATTCAGTTCCCCGTCGGTTACCCAACGCGGCAAAAAGCACGACGCAGTCCCCCCCACGGTGGCTGCTCTTTGGAACCTGTCTAGTTAGTGCCTGAAAGTCGCTAATGAACTTTGAACACAAGCTGCAGCACCCGTTGTAGATTGGCGCGGAGTTTTGCTACTACTACCGAACGGCGGGCGCCTCCGCAGCCACGAGCCACTGCCGGCCAAGGCGTTTGTCAGAGGTCACTAACGGCCATCCCATAACCAGGGGCCAACCAGTCACTAAAGATTTTTTTTCGTTTAGAAGTGGAAATACACATCTGACATTAACAACCTGACACAATTCCCCCAAGCTGAGAGAGCGACACAAGCGGATGGACATTTAGTTCGCCTTCTAGCCCCTCCTTTCGTTTAACCCCAGACTCTCGACGGCGTGTAATTGGATCGATGGGAGTATAAGAACCTCGACGAATATCCCGCTGCATCACATCACGCTCTCTTTCTCTTCATCCTTTTCACCCTTCTCCCCTCTCGCCCCCTCACGCCTCTTCCATACTCCTTGTCAGCCAGTACTCCGATTCCAATCTCGCCCTCCACCAGCTTCCGCAGCTGCGGCTATAAGTAGCTTGCAGCCGCGTCGTTGTCTTGAGTCTCAAGTCTTGGCTACCCATCTTCATCTTGGCGTCTGACTTGCTGCTGCTCTCCAACTACTGCTGCCCACTATGGCCTCTGCTGCCACCGATAAGGATCAGGAGGCGACTCCTCCTAACCAGCATGGCGTCGATATTCAGTCCACTGCAAATCGCGCGGCGGATTCGGACGCAGAAGCAGATGCCGAGCCATCCAAGGCTCACCGGACTGTCATTGAGCACGCCAGATCCGCAGCTGCCAAAGAGCAGCAGATGACGCTCATGCAAGGCATCAAGCTATATCCCAAGGCCATTGCATGGAGTGTTATCATCTCCACATGCATTGTCATGGAGGGCTATGACATCAGTCTGGTGAACAACTTCTGTAACGACACCTCCCCAGCATCCTCCCCAGTTCTCCTGTCATTTTGACAGCTAACAATAATGTATGCGAAAGATGCCTTTCCTCAATTCAACAAAAAGTACGGTGTCCTGCTTGAGGACGGCACATATCAGGTACCTGCTGCATGGCAAGCCGGGCTGAGCAACGTATGATCTTCACCTTAATGTTTCTTCTAATGATTTTCTTAACCACTGTGAACTAACAACTTTTGTCGATATAAGGGTGCCACTGTTGGTGAAATTATAGGTCTTTTTATTAACGGCTTCGTCTCTGAGCGTTTTGGATACCGCAAAACTGTCATGGCTTGTCTCGTTTTGGTCGCCGCCTTCACAACCATCTTCTTCACCGCGCCAAACGTCCAGACTCTGCTGGTCGCCGAGATTCTGTGCGGTATTCCGTGGGGTATCTTCCAGACTCTCACAGTCACTTACGCCTCCGAGGTCTGTCCCATTGCCCTTCGCGGTTATCTCACCACCTATGTCAACTTCTGCTGGGGCCTCGGCCAAGAGATTGGTATCGGTGTTATCTATGCCATGTTGAAGCGCGAAGATGAGTGGGCGTACCGCATTCCCTACGCCCTCCAGTGGATGTGGCCCCTCCCGCTCTTCGTTGCCATTTACTTCGCTCCCGAGTCACCCTGGTGGTTGGTGCGTCGAGGCAAGGCCCAGGAGGCCAAGCAATCCCTGCTTCGTCTGACCAGCCTTGACCGTGAAACCGATTTTGACGCCGACGAGACAGTCGCCATGATGCTTCACACGACTGCCCTTGAGGAGAAGATGACATCTGGTGCGTCGTACTGGGATTGTTTCAAGGGTGCTGATCTGCGCCGTACGGAGGTTGTGTGCATGATCTGGGCTATCCAGAACTTGAGCGGCAATGCATTTTCCAACTATTCCACTTATTTCCTCCAACAAGCCGGCCTGTCAACTCACGATTCCTACTCATTTGCGCTTGGCCAGTATGCCATCAACATGGTTGGCGTCTTTGGTGCATGGGGTCTGATGACATTGGGTGTTGGACGTCGCTCCTTGTACGTTTACGGGTTGTGCGGCCTCTGCAGCATGCTCTTCATTCTAGGTTTCCTCGGTCTGGTCCCTCACGAGAACCGTCAACAGGGCTCGCTTGCCACGGGTAGCATTATGGTCGTATGGGCTCTCTTTTACCAGTTGACAGTCGGAACTGTGTGCTACTCTCTCGTGAGTGAGTTGTCGTCGCGTCGTTTGCAGATCAAAACTGTCGTTCTGGCGCGAAACCTCTAGTACGTCTCACCCTCCCCCCCCCCAGTGCCACGTCCCTTGATAGCAGACTCCTAACATTGAGAAGCAATATTGTCGGTATCATTACCAACGTCCTCACGCCTTACATGCTGAATCCCAGTGCATGGAACTGGAGCAACTACACTGGGTTCTTCTGGGTAAGACTGTCTTCCCCAACTGTTGTAATACCCCTGGGATCTCGATTTGCTGACAATATTCATTTGTCATAGGCGGGTATCTGCTTCTTGTGCATCATCTACACATACTTCCGTGTCCCAGAGCCGCGAGGCCGTACGTTTGCCGAGCTCGACGTCTTGTTCGAGAAGGGCATCAGCGCGAGGAAGTTCTCGTCGACTCAAGTAGACGTGTTCCATGAAACGGTCGACGAGAAGGTGATTGACCAGTATGATGGTATTGTAGAAACTCGCATCGAGAAGGCTTGATCTCCATGAATGTATATACTAAGTGATATTATGATATTGTATTGGTGATAATTAATGCCAGATATTCTATGACTCCCCTCTGCTGCACGTACCCCAACACCTACAAGGATCGTGGTCATGAGTCACTCGGGCGAAACTAACATCTTAGCGCAGTCTTCTATGTTTGGTTGGTATGCTGAAATTATACTGTCCTAGTAGAGAAGAGCAAAGAACGAGAGTGACTGCCAATAGCCGAAGGCTCCGTCATGTCGCACCTTGCGCGGAAGACAAAGAAGGCAGACAACCCGCAATTCGAAGCGACAGACTAAATCAATGCTGCGTCTGACCGTTGGTATCGATTTCTCCCGCTCATTACACTCCATATCATTTTCCAGATCAGGACACTCCATAGCAAGCCATGAAGGGAAAAGGAAGCCTGCAAAGTCTATTACATCCTGATTCGTCTGCTTGATAATGAAACCCACACAATATCACAAAGCCTGAATGTCCTCCAACAAATAATGTGTTCGCCCAAGAACGACCGGAACGCCTGCATCATCCACGCCGACAAAGAAGGGGGCCCTATGCCACCGGAGCTTCAAGCGGTACCGAAGGTGTTCTCGCCGGAGTAAGTGATGTAGAGGAAGCTGTGGGCGATGGATGTTAGCTTGATCTTATAGAAAAGGCAATAAATTGTTGTTCATACCCATCCTCGTCTTTGTGCTCCTCATAGATGCTACTCATGAGAGCGGCGGTGGGAGGCAGAACCTCATCAACAAAGATGAAAATAGCCTTCTCGGGGGAGAGCTTGATTCGCTTGCGGATGACGTAGACGAACTGGCCAACGGTCAAGTCGGAAGGGACCAGATACTTCTTCTTGTCAATGGTAGCAATGTCGCTCTTCTCGACCTTTTCGCAAATGACCTATAAAAAATGAAAAGTCAGCCGCTGCGACAGACTTTGATGGCGATGACGACGACGATGATGACGATGATGAAAGTTCGCAGCGAAGAGCAGGAGAAGATAGAGCCTGGTGAACGTGACCGTGAAGCTAGGATAGAAACAACGACATATAACACATCGATACTCACTGGAATGCGATCGGCGTACTTCTGTCGGATGCGCTCGGCCTCCGCCTTTCGCTTCTCGAAGGGGTGCTCGTCCTTGAACTTGCTGCGCATCTTGGCCGGAGTGTAGGATATCCGCTTAGAACAGCACGGAGAGCTGGAGTTGTTGGCTGTAAAAAAGGAGATGGATGGATGGCGGTCAGCGATGAACTGTGGTAGTGACGATGGGTGCTGAAAGCGAAAGGTTCAGGATGAGATTACTGAGGAAAGGTTGAAGATGAAGAGATGATGTATGTAGGCACGGAGCTGGTAGGAGGTGGAGGTGAGGGGCGTGGCAGTGTGGGAGCTGGGCTGGAGGCGGTGGCAGGTTACAGGTAGGCAGGCAGGCAGTCGAGTACTCGTAGTGACGCCGGTGAACAGGCACGAGGAGCAGTGGCGCGGGGCCAGTGGCGCTAAACCCACTGCAGAACCAGTGAATCACACAAAGACCAACCAACACTGAAGGCACCTGATCACCTCCAGCAACACCCCCTAAGTTACGGGGGGCAAGAAAGGGATTGTGGCTGAACTCACACTGTATCAGCAGCATGAATGACGAACAAAATCGAGTCACGGGGACATGGCCCCAGACCTGGGGGATAAGCCGTAATTGGATACCGCCAACATTGCAATGCTCTCCTGAAGCGATTGCACGAATACAAGCGGATGACAATAAAACAGGGACCACAAGACACCTACTCCTACCCCTACTATTGCCACAGATTAGTCTTATTGCTACGGATATCTCTTATTACTGCGGATATCCCTCATTGCTATAGACATCTCCCATTACTACAGATAACCGTTGTTTATGCCCAACGAAGTATTTACTATTAGGGTATCTATGTTTTTGCAGTCCCTGTTTTATTGTCACCCGCTCGATACACCAGCCGCATGCATATTCGCCCTACATTCTTCCCGCCTCATGTACTCGTATGTACGAAGTGCCTAGTGCGGAATCTACGAAATACCTACGTCTCCACCTCTACAGCAAAGACGGAGTTCCCCGTAGAGCAGTGCCAAGAGACTTGTATTACTGATCTACGACGACCATTATTCTTGGAATTATTTTACATTAGTAGTAGTATCAGCCTATTCCTATGGGCCCTGAAGAGTGCGTGCAAAATGGTCGAAGCCCGTGGACGAGATAGTATGGCTTCAAAGGCATATATCTATGTATTTGCTGGCGATGTCATAGAAGTAGTATGTAACAGAGAGCCTCAAGTCGATTATGCAATACCTACGATAGAAGCCCCACCTCGCATGCCGACCTTTCGCCGGCCGGCATCGTTTCGTTTTGTCTTGAGCTAGACCGAGGTAGGAATTACTTTGGGGGTATATCAGCCAGTCAACACGCCACCAAGAGGTGGCTCGTCAGCAGAGGGAATAGAACTCCCCGTGGTTAAAGATTGAGAGGCATTGATCAACCCTCCTTCACCCCCTTTGTTGGAACACATACGACACTGGCTCGACTCATTCCGTGTTTCTGCCGCCTTGCATTGTGCGTAAGGCATACGCCTCGGGCATAGCGGTTTGCATTGGGATCATACCATCGTGGGTTTGCGCCAATGGCTGCCATTCGCCAGACTCAACGCCTGGCGGCACAACTCCGCCTACGACCGGCACAGTTCTCCAGAGGCCAATTGACCTTGAGGCGATGGTCATCATCCAGTTCTACCAGTCACCAGGCCCCTTCGGTCTCCAAGTCCCACTCCTCGGTATCCCTATGGCTCGCGGCTGCTGCTCTGGGTATTGCTGGCCCCCTGGCCTATAGCTTGGTATGTCGCAAACCAGTGCTAGAGATGGACGCCCCCGTAAATCATAGTCGAAAACTCACATTGTTACAGACAGGAAAGGAAAAGGTGAAGCTCGACGTAGCAACCCTGGCCGAGAAGGATGAGCAAAAAAAGAGAGAAGCCGGTGTTGGCGACGAGTCGCCCATGCGCCTGCGTATGGAGAAGTTCATCAAGGAACAGCAACAATTCATTGTCAAGGAACTCGAGAGGATCGATGGGAAAAAGTTCCGCAAAGATGAGTGGACTCGCCCGAACGGTGGTGGTGGTATAACATGTGTTCTGCAAGAGGGCAATGTCTTTGAGAAGGCTGGCGTTGGCGTCAGCGTCGTCTATGGGTCTCTACCTAAGCCAGCCATCGCCAAGATGCGGGTCAACCACAAAAACCTCGATCCCAATGTCGAGTCGCTCGACTTCTTTGCCGCTGGCCTTAGTATGGTGCTTCACCCATACAACCCAATGGCGCCGACTGTGCACCTCAACTATCGGTACTTTGAAACGGCCAACCCGGATGGCACATCGCAGGCGTGGTGGTTCGGCGGCGGCAGCGACCTGACGCCTTCGTTTCTCTTTGATGAAGATGCCATCCACTTCCACCAGACGATCAAGAAGGCGTGTGATGCCCACGACAAGTCATACTACCCTCGTTTCAAGAAATGGTGCGATGAGTACTTTTACAACAAGCATCGCGGCGAGTGCCGTGGAATTGGTGGCATCTTCTTCGACGATCTGGATGAATCCGAGCGGGACCAAGAGAATACCTTTGCTTTTATTCAAGACTGCCTCAAGTCGTTCATCCCCTCCTACGTTCCTATTTTGGAGAAGCGCAAGGATATGCCCTTCAACGAAAAGGAGAAGGAATGGCAGCAGATCCGAAGAGGCAAGTACGTCGAATTCAACCTGGTTCACGACCGAGGAACTGCGTTTGGGCTCAACACGCCAGGCTCGCGAGTGGAGAGTATCCTCATGAGTTTGCCGCTGACGGCAACCTGGAAGTACATGCATGAGCCGGAACCTAAGAGCAGAGAGCAGAGACTGGTAGATGTGCTGAGGGAGCCCAAGGAGTGGGTATAAAAACCGCAGCAGTGTCCCTTGTGCGGTGTGTAACAAAACTGTTGCAAGTCTCGATCTGTATTGTCTGATAGAATGCTGGAGGCAATCACATGGCATCGGCGTAGGTGTATGGGGCGAAAATGTGATACCAAAAGGATGTGAAGAAGAAGAAAGAAAATCGACGACCAGTGATACTGATATTTGTGCATATGAAAAAAGATTTCTTGGCTGAATGTATAAGATCTCTGACAGAGCATTCGGCTTGTGCGCCTGTCTTGACTGACTGACTCTCGATCCACCCAGCCACTATCCTTCCGCCCCAGTCATTGGTGACGACCTAGGCTCAGCAACCTTCACACATAGCTCCCTATCTCAGCTGCGAGCTGCTCGGTGACAAAAGTCATCCAGGGCGGTCATGAAAAGACCGAGATAATCGTCACCGACTTAACCCGGCCAAAGTAGCTGAGGATGCAGAGCCCAAGCCTGCAGTCCCACGGTCAATTGTTCACGGCTCTCATAAACTCATTGTCCTTGCCGGTGCCTGTCACAGGAGGTACAACCGCCCAGACCGAATCAACGGCTGGTCACCTATCGGGTCCTGGATCCCCAAATCGTCGCCACCTCTTGTTGACCCTTCACGTCATATTCCCAAGTCTGTTGTTGCCTGCTCTGGACCTGCTGGATCGCGGACTCGTTACTCGGTTCTCTGTTCCCCTCGGCTCACAGGCCACGCTGGGCGCAACAACAAAAATAGCTACAGTCTCTGCTGAGGGCGGTATTGTTCCAATTTCTGGTAGCAGCGAGAATATCGAGGGGGGGAGTACAGACAATGCATCACTATGCTCGCTTCCCACTGGACCCGCTGTGTTAAAGACACCGTCTGATAAACCTATTCGGATCTACATCATTCAGTCTGTTGCCTCCACCTTGTCTCGGCGTGGACGAGACGCATCTCAAGTGTCAAAGCGATACGTTGTCCATTTGGATGCATGGAGCTGTTCCTGTGCCAGCTTTGCCCTTGATGCGTATCCCAGCCACGCAGAAACAAATCCGGCTGAGAAGAACGAGGGGTCTGTCCTACCTTGGTCGTTTGGTGGTTTGAGTCTGGATGGAAACCCTGGGGTCGGGGAGAATATTCCTTGTTGCAAGCACCTCCTCGCATGTTTGCTGGCTGAGAGATGGGGAACAGTACTGGGCGGACATGTTGAGGATCACCGCACGACAAAGGAAGAGCTAGCCGCCACACTCGCGAGCCTTTGACTGATGGCGGGTCAATTGGTGCAATCATCGTACCTATAGTTACGCTAATACTGTTTCTAGCATCATCATTGGCTTGCAAAGCGGCAAACATTTGGTTTGGGGGAGAAAGAAAGCCAGCTTGTTGTGACTGGCATTGATAGACCCGGGCCCTCGCCCAGTAGCTCATCATGATCAATGTACAAAAGGCATCATCCCGCCTGGCAGATACCACCATGGATCCGTTACCATTGGCGCCAAGAGGGCCTTCATCCACTTCTAGGCCTGGTCCTTCGCCTGCGTCTATTTCCAACCTACTCACTGCTTCTTCTTGTCCTTGGTTTCCTTTTCTTTATCGCCTCCCTCCTTAGCTTCTCCATTGGCGCCGTTGGCACTGCCCTCCTTTTTCTCTTCTTTGCCATTTGCCTCGTCCTTCTTGGCCTCCTTATCCTCCTGCTGCTGCCGGTTCTGGATCTTGTTCTCTATCAAATCATGGAAGGCGGTAATGGCGCGTATTAGGCTGCTCAGGTAGATGGCCATGAGCTGGTCGTTGGTCTTGATGCTCATGGCATGCGATAGTTCGCGGCTACCTGATTTGCCATCACCTTCCGGCATCGACAAGTTGGGGAGGAGATTGAAGACGTCTTGTAGATTTCCAAGAATGGCGTGGTTGACGGGGAGCTGCCCATCGAGGACCTTTTGGAGGTATGCACCGATATCGCGCAATCGTAGGTGAAGGCCCTGGAGCGACTGGAGCTGGTTGGTGACCCGGGTAGACAGCGTGCCGACGGCAACATCACGAATGTCTCTTAATAAATGCTCAACGCCAATCTCCTCTGCCTCTTCGGCCTCGATGATGGACGGAGTGTGTACGAATGTTCGCGAGGTCGTTGTACCATCCTGTGACGTTAAGAGTCAACATCAAATACTACATTTGCCCATGGTGACATCACCTACATCCTTGATTTCCTCAACGGCAAAGTACGCGTCGGTTGGAACACCCGACTCCTTCGGCTGCACGTCAATGATGACCAGCAACGGATTCGGCGTGTAACGCTTGAACAGCTCGTTGATCTCCAGATCGGAGGCACGGAGCTTGGGACCAGAGTGATACCATCCTATTAGCTTCTCACGTGCGTTGACCTTCTTGAACATGTCGTTCATCGATTCGACATAGTTGTGGTCTAAGAACCACACCGACGGGTCCTTGTCATCTTCCTCGAAGGGAACTGCATGGGACACCAGCATGTCAACCATGGGAAACCGAGGCGGGGTGACTGTGAGGCATCGCTCGACGTACCTGCAAAGCTGTTTGACACCCTTACGTTCTTTCCATCATTTTGACCCAGCAGCACGCCAACGACTCGCCTTTTTGTCTTGTTCTGCACTGTACGGTTGTAGTGGTCGACAGCGGATAGGAGAACGAGGGGGGCGACGGAAACGTTTCGGGTGACGAGGGAGAGGGTTTCTGCGGTGGTTGTCGGCATCGTAGGTCAATTCGAGGCACCAGTCTTTGTGTAGAGGTTTATGCGCTGGCGCTCATCAATTTAGGGGAGAAGATTGGAAAAAGGAACCGATCACGTAGGATGTGATAGTGGCAGTTCGAAGACTTGGTTGGAAGCACTGAGAACTCGTTAACGTTGCTGTCGTTATTGGCGTGTTATTAGAATGTTTCCTGCAAGCGACTAGGTAACTCTGCCTTACGTTGCTGCACCTCGCGACCAGGGTAAGCTCCAGCGAGCGAGGTCCATGCTAGAGTACAGAATACCTGGAGGGTGACGGGTATACGTAAATCCGGCAGCTGCGGGGTCTGGATTGCTGGCCTGTCAAGACACAGACAGCAAAAGGTGAAGTAGTACGGAGTAAGTACTTCGTAATACTACGACATAAAATACTAAGTATGTCGGTGTAAGGTATTCATTATTTCGCATATTCCGCACTTCTCTGTTATTTCTATGACCTTTATGTAGGGGAAGAAGCTGTTGGCCAAGAGCAATGGCACCAGACTATGGGCGCGGATCTGTAGTGGTTCAGCCATCAATGATGGAGGCTTCAAAAGAAATAAAATTACTCCGTAGACCTCCTCAATCTAGAATATTTATCGCCCTTGGAATAGAAAGAGATGGGAGGCAAGGAGTGTAAGTCATATTCTGACAATGAAGATCCGGTTTGGCCGAGGTTTGGTCCGATGTCACAATCAGAGGCTAGCATGGGTTTTGAGGCTCGGCCCAAGGGTACTGCCGATATTCGCCCGAGTTCGTCTATCCGCCATCTATTATCAAGAGCACCTATCCATGTACGAAGTACTCCGTACGAAGCATGTGCTTAATATAGGACAGAGACACTGCGATGTGCTAAAAGAAAATCTAATTGATATTCACCACAGATATCCTAGCATATGGCTACAAACGACATTTGAAATGCTGCTGTCAGACGGATGAAGATATACTGGGTAGAATCCTACCTGCATGTAGGTTATTAACCACAGGCCTTACTTACTCAGCGGGTGCTGGGTTCAGGTATTAGCAAGTTGTTTTACTAATAATCGCAGTTTCTGAAATATGCCGCCGGCAACACTCTGTGCCATTCTACGAAGCATGTACACATGTAATAACAGGTCTAACAAAACCTGATATCGTGGAATTGTGTGTGAAGGAGCCAACTGAATGGTGGCCAGTACGGCTGTGGCGCCGGTAACGGTGACGGACCAAGGGAAAAGAGTCCCGTCAGCCCGGGTATTGTCCAGCACTTTGGGCGGGAAGAACTTGAAGGGGGAAAAAGAAGGGGAATAGAAGGGGGAAAATACATAAGAGAAAGAGAGTAACAAAGAGGGAAATATCTATCTACTTTTAAATACCATATATTACCTATAGTAGTAGTAGTAGTATCTACCTGTAGTACTTACAAGGAGTACTTGTAGTAGGTAACCATGTATTTTTTTTTCATGTGCCTGGCTTGAGCACTCGGTACACCGAGCAGCTCTGTACCCACTACATCACCACATTGCCTTGACCATTTTTTAACCACAATTTAGCAAAGGTGTCGGGCCAATCAGGTTCCCCGTTTGGGCATTCTCTCTACAAGTACCTTGAGTACGGGATACTACTCCGTACTTGAGGCACAGAAAACTTGTGGGCCTTTCTTCGGCAGCATTTCGCGCTTCTGAACCAGTTTCAACCACACAAGCAGCATCTCAAACCGCCATCCTGTCTTTCTCATCCTCAATCTTCAGTCCCATTTACGGCAGCCAGTTGCGCTCTCCCCTTCAGCCCCCAACCCAGCCTGTCTCCAACGCCAATTGCCCCGGCCAGGCTCTCCAAATCCGCAACAATGGGGTTCGTAGAGGATGAACTCAAGCAGTTGAAGGATGTCATCAGCAACCTCGACTCGCGAATCAAGCAGCTTGAGCAGCGCGCTACAGGCTCTGCTCCTGCTACCACCGCTGAGGGCGTCCGCATGCTCCTCATCGGACCCCCTGGAGCTGGTGAGTCTACTTGCTATGCTCTCCGGGCCTTCGCGGGGCGCTCATCTTGCTTACTCGTCTTCTAGGCAAAGGAACACAAGCACCCAAGATCAAGGAGCGCTTTTCCTGCTGTCACCTGGTATGTAAACCCCACCCACCGTGACTCTCATGGTTATGCATCTCTAAAATTTGGTCCTTTCCGATGCGCAGGCAACCGGCGACATGCTGCGATCACAAGTCGCCAAGAAAACACCGCTCGGCCGAGAGGCAAAGAAGATCATGGACCAGGGTGGTCTCGTCAGCGACGACATTGTCATTGGCATGATCAAGGAAGAGCTTGAGAACAACAAGGAATGCCAGGGCGGGTATGTCAATGGCCTCTTGCTCCCCTGCCCTAAGTGTTGCTCTCTTCGTGCAACCCGCTTACCTGTGTTGTAACAGATTTATCCTCGATGGTTTCCCTCGCACCGTCCCTCAAGCCGAGGGCCTCGATGCTATGCTCAAGGAAAGAAACCAGACCCTGCAGCATGCTGTTGAGCTGCAGATAGACGATTCCCTGCTCGTCGCCCGCATCACTGGCCGATTGATTCACCCCGCCTCTGGCCGTTCCTACCACACCACCTTCAACCCTCCCAAGGAGCCTTTGAAGGACGATGTGACGGGTGAGCCACTCATTCAGCGGAGTGACGACAACGCTGAGGCCCTGAAGAAGCGCCTGGCTACTTACCACAAGCAAACTACGCCGGTCGTTGACTACTACCAGAAGACGGGCATCTGGAAGGGCCTGGATGCCAGCCAGCAACCCGGCCAAGTGTGGAAGAACATGTTGGATATACTGGAAGGAAGCAAGCCTCACGGCTCTGGCATTTTCAACAGAATTGCCGACAAGAGTTGAGCCGTTGGATATTGTGCTATGAATATCTAGGTAGACATGAGGACTGAGGCTAAATCGGTCTTCTGCAGTCACAATCTTGTAGTCTTAGTCTCACTGATGTCTGTATGTAACAAAAGTCGCCTAGGGTTTAATGTAGTGTGGCGGTATAGACGGTGGTTTGTCTGCAATTCACCAATTGATGTCACCCTTTGTGTCCATAACTGCATCTCAATGACCTAGATCCCTTAGCATTAGCCCATTGACAAATGCGATCGGGTTTCTGTAGCAATATAATGTAAAATACTCGCAATTACTAGCTAAGTTTTGATACCGCAAATCTATTGTCTGTCGACATGTACTTTGAGGTCATCATATTGGGGTATTCCTTAATCCTGCCCATCCCATTTACGCTCTAATCATGCTCAGACAGAGTACAAAAACACACGCCCCTTCTTCACTCCCTCGCAATGCAATAAAACCCAACGTAAGGAAAATGTGAATTCCCATGGATGCTCTACCAGAGGTCTTAGGGAGAGGTTTGCGGATAGGTCATAGAGTAGACATTGGGCAGGCCATCATCCATATATCATCGATCTTGTGGAAAGCAAGTGATGAAAGAAGAACCCCCAGCACCTGCCACTAGCCATAAGGGATAGATGAAGCTCAACCCGTGAGACCCTATTTCCTCGGGGCAGCTGAAGAGTCAGGTCAGTAGAGGTAGAGCATGTCGCGTTGGCGCAACTGACCATTGACCAACTGCCTCTGCTTGTTTAGCCAGCTCTTGGGGGCATCTTGCCGGCGTTGGAGCACAACATGATTACTTTGAAGACGACTTGTGAGGTCATACCAAGCTGTTGTAATGAGAGCGTTTTCCCTCTGAAGATTCTTTATGGTATGTTCGTTGGCAGCCTGCATGTCCCTGGTTAGCTTATGCGTCTTCTCTTCGCTGGAGATATCTAAACAGGCCGAGTGTAGTCATGGCCAATCAAAGAAAAAACGTACCTTTTGCGCTGCAGAGTTCTCTCCGAGTTGTGCTGCCTTGAGTTTGCTCTGCAATTCAACCCTTTCTTGTTCTGACTTTTCAAGTTGCTAGAAAATTAAAAAGTTAGCACAACTATACTTGAGAAATCTGGAAAAGGAAGGTAGTTTTGGGCTCACCTGATTTCTTTCTATGAGACGAGCACGCAACTTTTCAACCTTCTCAGAGGCTTTCCTGACAGCTTCGGATACATCTGCATCCGCTGACCCGGCAGCCGACTCATGCAGATCCTTGTTCTCTTCCGTCTCTTTCCTCAGCCTGTCGTTGGCTAGCAGCGAATCGATTAACTGGGATTTCAGTGCATCACGCTCACTGGTGACAAAACTGGTTTCCTCCCGCAGTCGATCAAGTTCTGCTGTTAGTGATCCAGATATCAGCTTATCCGCATTCTTGAGTTCGTCAAGTGCCGCAATGCTATCTTTCTGAACAGCGGAGAGGTCAGTCCGCAAACAGAGGACTTCTCTATCCTTGTCTGCAAGCTGGGTCTCCAAATCACTAATTCGTTTCCTAGCTTGCTCCAAATCAAGCTGCAGCTGCGTATAACCATTTCGCAGCTTGATGAATGCCTCTGATCTGTAGCACTCTAGTGTCAGTATCTATACCCTCAACCTAATCAGGAAATTGATGCGTTTAACTAACCCTTCGCCCACCAGGTTGTTCATCAAAGCCTCCATGTGGTCCTTGGTTATCGTGTGTTTCTCGAAAATGTCGTTGAAATTCTGTTGAAGTCGTTCCCGTTGTCGTCTTTGATCCTCCAAATCTCGTCGAAGTAGAGCTGCGTCCCCGGCAGACCCGACGGTCCTCCGCAACAAATCATTTTCTGCTTTCAACCTCGAGAGTTCCAGAGGAATATTGGTTGGTCCATCGTCCTTTGAAGCGCTTATGAGCTCGTCCTCAAGGTTGAATATGGATGGACTTGCTTCCAGACTGACTCCTTGGGATACTCCACTTCCGCCGTGCTGCAACTGTTCCTGTAGGTCTTGTATGAAATGCTCATCGTGGGTTCGTTGGGCTTGTAGTCGCACGAGTTCCTCTTGAAGCGCAGCGAGATCTTTCAGAAGCTGAGCCTTCTGATTACGCTCATCCCACAGATGTTGCTCGGACTGTGTGATCATCTTTGTAAGTTCATCCTCAGCCTTCTTTGTGCGTTCACTTCGTTCTCTGTCCTCAACCAGAGAGCGCAGTTGCTCCTGTAGCTCAGCTCTCTCATACTGAAGGTTTTGGACGTCTCGAACCAGGCCCTGCTGAGATTCAAGTTTTTGTTTGTAACGCTCGGCCATGTTCGCTTTTTTCTCAAGCTCTTCCGCTTTGTGCTTCCACTCAGCAACTTGATCCCGAAGCTCATCGGCCTGGATGCTCTTCTGGCCTAGGCGATGAACTTCGCTCTCTAACTGTGTCCTTGTCTTGTGATTAGTTCGAATAACCTCCTCATTTCTAGCAATGATCTCCATCTGCTCATGGACCTGCTCCTCCAAATGTTTGATAGCTTTGGCGCTGTTGGCCCCGTCTTGAGTGGCTTTTCTTAGGACCTCAAGCTCGCGATCGTTCTTCTCTCTTTCATACGACAGTTCCTCGTGACTCTGTTGAAGATGTTCGTGACGGGTGATATAGTCGGATAGTTTCTTCTTAGTCATGTCGAGTTGCTGACGCAGGGCTGCATTCTGCTCTTCCACAAGAAGTTCAATATCCCTAGCCTCCATAACTGCGTCAATAGCCTCGTCAAGGTCATCATCGTCCTTGGAATTTGCAATATCCTGTTGCACCGACCGAATGATCTGCATAATCTCTGCCTGGGTGTCACGGTCGAGGCCATTCTGGATCCGAGGGACATACTTTTGATTGTCCGGGCCCATGGCAGCGGCGGATACCATGACGGCTAGTAACTACGCGTACGCAACAATTAGCACATAATACCCCGTCTGAGTTGATTCTGTAATCCTGCGTGGGCGCAATACCTGGCTAATACCTTGCGGCTCCGGGTTCTCAGCAACGGCATGGTAGTCGAATTTCTTGGCTTGGCAGCTGAGCTCTGGGATTTGCCGGCGAATAAATCGAAACAGGCCTTTATAAACGGCCTGTATGTTGCGCTTGTTGGCCAGACTCTTCGAAACGCCCTGGTTCGACTCCAAGTGAGAAGGGTCGAATTCAGGGTCCAACTCGTGTAGGATATGGGCAAGGGTGACTCCATTGGTAAGTTCATCGAGAGACTCGGCGGTACGGTTGAGATCGAAGACGCGGTTGACCTGAAGGCGGTTTCTAGGTTAGCCGGGGTATGCTGGACGAGAAGCGTCATCGAACGCGGGGTGCTGCTGGGCAGGTAGTACTGACAGCCTTAAGGAGCGCGACCTGCGCGCGTTGACTGTATACCGGCATCTTTGGGGCTGTTGACTAGGTCGTGAGGTGATTACAGTGCGCTCTGGCGGCTAGGGGCTTGATGTGGATTGCTATGCAAGACTCGACAACTTGATACCAGGGAGGGAGTGTGGCGGGTGCCGGCATATCGGGCCTGAAGCTACTACTCGGACAAGATGATTGGAGGTGCTTCGTCCGTCATTCCTGCGTAGCAGGGCAGGGTCTCGGGTCCCCCTATTTTCAAGCCAGCAAAAGGGAGGAATATTCGTAGTACTTCTAGGTGTAAGGGGAAGAATAGCACAATTAGGTCTTATTGCATTCAAATGCTGATCCGAGAAGATAGAATGAGAGTATGGGGTTGAGATGCTGCCGCACAGACCACATCGTTGTTCATGCCTACTGATGTAATTTCGCTACTCTACGGAGTACTGCCACTACTACTAATGGTATGCTCACTTGGCACAAGGCAGCGAAGAAGGGGCAGAAACTCATCGCTCAAGGACATGGCGAATATACGTTCAATTGTAGATACACAAGGATACATACATATTTCTGCGTTTAGTACTAATTAGGTATATTCTATCTACCGGCCAGTAGGTGAGGGCCGAGGTGTGTAAGCCTTCGACGCACGGGGGGAAGTACGAAGTCCTACTCCGTAGTGGATGTCATCCAAGGCTATGCATGCTCTGAGGTATTATTGCTTCACCGTTCCGAGCATCTTTGCGATCGCCTCTTCCTGCGCCTTAATATAACGACTTATATGCCAGAATAGCGTTCACAGAATTACTTTGTATAACTATGACTGCACCATGCCATCATGGTGCAGCTTGGGGAGTGTTACCGGTATTTCTTACAAACAGAGCAAGTTATGAGAATTCCAAGTCAACGCCAGGTCCAACTAACACGATAGTGACGGTAATCGCCGTCAAGCCGGCAGGTATCATAAAAATCCATTTCCCAGATCCCATTTGCCAAATATCAAGTGTCCAACGCCATGTACGGTTGATACCTTCGTCTAACGCTCCATGTTCCTCCGTTGTCGCGGTTAGGTCGTTGATTATAGATTCGATACCATATCATCTTCCTCAACTCTCATGGAGTACTCAACACCCCACGCCTGCACTGATGCGAGAGCTTTCTCTGGAGCGATGACAGCGAATCCCCTGTGGGCCAATCAGCATGTGTCACATACAACTATGGTCATCGCGAATTTACCTGAGGATGGAATAATTATGAGTGATGATTCCGCCAGCCTTAATAATGTCGTCCTTGGCCCGATTAATGACCGAATCGGGCGTCGCATCGTTGTCGAACCAGACGATAGCAGACTTCTTCTGGTCAACAGCCATTGCGGCAGGTAGGATGGCCAGAGCCGCAACAAGATGGGTAAGAAGTCTCATATTGATAGAGAGTGCGTAGAGATTTGTGTATTATTAGACAGATTGACGCTGGCAAGTTTGTCGTTGACAAAAGCAGAGTTGGTGACGGCACATGCGGGACAAGTCGACCGTGGCGAATGACCAAGGCTTACAGGTACGCGTCAACCATTAACCCGGCCCGATCCTGTGTGTACGAGTACCTATGTACTATGAACCTATGCAAGTTAGAGTGGGCTCTGTACCAGCGAATCATCAACACGCAATATTTCGCAACAAGATTTCATGTTTATTGCTTGCCTTCGTTGAATACAGGTACTAATATCTTGATTCTGTATACATCGCACTGGCCCAGACTTTTTAGGCCGCCGTATGCTATTTAGAGTGCTGGCATGACGGGGAGGTTAATAGTAATTTGTCTTGCTGTAACAGTGGCAGCGCCTAAGATGTCAATTTGATTAATAGCTTGTAATGTGAAGAAATGTATGTGTCAACTTTGGATCCACCATCCTCCAGAACTTGACAGGCACGTCAATGACCAGACAGAGATATTTACAGAGATGTTTATGGTCTGACAACAACCCAGAATTCTCCAAGTTTGGGTTCATACCTTCCCGCTATTAGGCAGACTAGCGTTCTCATTCCAGAGATCCTTCGTTTCTTGCTCTACTACTCGCATAGCCACCGCTACAGATTCCAATTTGGCAACGACATCGATAACACCATTGTTAACACGTTGGAAGTATTCGTCGTTTGCCTCACGGCGCTTCCTGGCATGAAGAATGTCAACTTCTGTTTCCTCGTCCAGCTTGGCGCCTAGGCGATCTGCTCCGCCGCTGCTGCTCCCGGGCCGTCCACTGGCCGTACCGGCGGTGCTTCTCGCTGCATCGGTCCCCTCTCCGGCACCGGGCTTCGGCGGATCTGATAAAGCAACTTTCAAGTTGGGCAGTTCATCACCTGTCGCGGCGGTTGTATGATCATGAAGTGTCGTTTCTATAGCGTCATCTGCCTCACTTCTAGCCCATGCTTGTGCAAGAGCGATTTGGGCGGTGCGTAAGTCCGCGAGCTTGCGGTCATGCTCAGGTCCAAATACGTGGGTGCCTTCTGAAGCTGACAATTCCACCTCCTCTAAGGTGGCTTGCATTTCGGCCCACAAGGCATCTGTCCTATCGGATCCGCGAGAACTTTCCGTATTTTGTAATATGCGACTCAGGCGCTGCTGCTCAGGTGGTACTGCTGATCCAGAACGAGAAGATGCACTGATATCAACGTTGGAGGGATCCCATTTCAGATTATGAGGCCCAGGAACTTGGGCTCCAGGCGCCAAGATGCCAGGAAGCGAGACATGTGAAGTACCGGGAGATGGATGTAGAAACAAAACCGGTGGTGGGACCCGCTGCTTGCTTTTGGGTTTTGTTATCAGCGACATGGCATCACGGAGAATTGGTTCAGTCATTGGTCTAATAGCGTTCATAATAGGTAGGAAGCAAAGGCTGAGTGAGACGCTCGCCGTTGATTGGGTAGACGTTATCGGGCTCGGATATTGGCTTATCCGAGTCACGTAGTTAAATCACGTGACTGTCAGCACGTGGTCCAGACTTTCCTCTCTAGGGTCTGAAAACCCTACTTGAATTTCCGTAGCCCAAGTCAAGCTTTCGTTACTCTGCCGTCGTCACATTACCCCCAACCATTATCGCGATATCAGCATAAATCGGTACGTTTGATGCGACCCAGCTCCCTCACATAAACCCGTAAACCCAACTAGACGCATTTTGCTGACATTGCGAAGCAATCATGGCTGGCGGCAAACCCCGTGGTCTCAACGCCGCTCGTAAGCTGCGAACGAACCGGAAGGACCAGAAATGGGCCGATCTCGCCTATAAGAAGCGTGCTCTGGGCACTGCTTTCAAGTCCTCGCCCTTCGGTGGCTCATCCCATGCCAAGGGCATTGTTCTCGAGAAAGTCGGCGTCGAAGCCAAGCAGCCCAACTCTGCCATTCGAAAGTGTGTCCGAGTTCAGTTGATTAAGAACGGAAAGAAGGTTACAGCTTTCGGTATGTTTCTTCTCACACCTCTTGCGGGCGTGAGGGCTGTGCGATTGAAGATTGTGACTGATGATGATTGATAGTCCCCAACGACGGTTGCCTGAACTTTGTGGACGAGAACGACGAAGTGCTGCTTGCTGGTTTCGGTCGCAAGGGCAAGGCCAAGGGTGATATTCCCGGTGTTCGATTCAAGGTCGTCAAGGTCTCGGGTGTGGGTCTGCTTGCTCTGTGGAAGGAGAAGAAGGAGAAGCCTCGGTCGTAAAGATTGTTATTTGGAAGGGGGGCAATGTCACACATTTCTCATGAGGAGTCACAACGGTTTGCTTGCATCGGCATAACAGGTTGGGTTTTGATCATGGGAGACTAGGATTGAAAAATAGATCAGAAGGTCTCTTCAAAATTTCAAAAATTCAAACCATTCAGGTGCTATAGCTGGTAATTGTTTTTTCTATTTTTATCAGGTCCGGTACTCAAAGCACGGGACTCCTCCCCTGTCAGAGCAGCGTCTTTTCGAGGTTGTTGCACGGCTCGAGAAACGTAGTCTGCGGCCAAGCCGAGACTGATGACGCTCCCAGTTATCCAACAGCCATTCACAAACCACCACCAACAATCCTTGACACTCTTCAGATTCACTCGTTTGATCATGATTCCCAATGTGACGAGAGCTCCGCCACAACTTCCGAGGAAGAACGCTGGCCCCGCTCCAGCTGCCGCTCCAGCTGCACTCAGGAGAGCAACTTGTGTTATTGCTAGCCCTGCGAGGACTTGCTTGGTTTGCTTGTCGTGCTTCAAGGCGATGCTCTTGATGCCAGCTTTAGCATCATCCTTGATGTCCATATGAGCATAGATCATGTCATACAGAACAGTCCAGGCAATGTTTGAAGTGTAAAGACAGGCGGCAGCGGTGAGTGCGGAGGAATGGGAGAGGAGATTGATACCAAGAGCGGGAAACCCCATGATGGCACCCCAAGAAAAAGTCAAACCAAGAACGAATTGGGGATAGTAAGTAACTCTTTTGGCCAACGGATAGGAGGCAACGAACAAGAGACTCGGAATTCCATAGAAGAGGCACGGCAACGGAAACTGAAGCAAGATGCCCAATCCAGTAAGGAGCTGGGCCCCGGTGAACACGATACCTTGGAAGGGGGTAATTGCGCCGCGGGCAATCGGTCGCAACCGAGTCCGCCTCACATGTGGATCAAGATTTCGGTCCCAGAGATCATTAATAGTGCAGCCAGCACCGCGCATTATCAATGCACCAGTAAAGAACAAAAGTGTGGTACCGACCACTGAAGGGAGTGAGGCCATGGGATCCGCCATTGGGGCTGCCATCAGCGTCGAAAAGAGGCAGGGAAAGAAAAGATAGTAGGTACCGGTTGGTTTGTCGATTCGAATAAGTTCGGCATATGGCACCCATGACTTGGGAATTACTGACAAGATCCCTGTCTTGGATGGTGCGTACTCTGGTAAAATCTCATTGATAGCTGGGTTGAGATCTTTGTTCGCTGGCCGCAGGCGCCTTTGTGTCTGGTGGAAGGCAGTAACTTGTTGGCGACAAACCCATGGCCAAGCAAGATTTCCAGGAACTGAGGGCAAGAACAAGCGAGGCTGAGCCCATGCTGGAGCACCAGGGCCATTCCTAGGTAGCCATCGCAAGGTATTCCAGGTCGAAGCCCTGGGAAGCACACTTTGCCTCATTGATTACTCTGAAAAATTCGAGTTAGTATGAATGGTAGATTGTGCAATGTGAACATGAGTTTAGGAATTGCGAAGGGAAAAAGTTGAAATCGCTACCAATTGCATAGTACTTACGTTGATAGTCTTATGACTTGAACTTTCCGGCCATTCCTAAGCCCTCGACAGGGCCATGCTGTCGTCACAGGATGCTCCAAATTCCAATATGTCCGTTGCATTTACACGTATGAGGAACGTGATCACGTGAGATGCCAGGACAATGAGTTGGTCTACTACGAAGTACCCGCCTAGGTAGCCTTTAGCACGAAGCACGCTGGATGTACCTCTCCGTGGGCGCTGCACGTTCGTAGAGGTAGAGAGAGGTAGACAGATTAATAAGACGCGCGGGCTCCAAAGACGAGGACCAACCGAACGAACACTGCCGGTTATCGCATAGCGGAACCATCTGAGGAGAACTTCGGTATCCTAACAACGCTCCCCATGTCATTGTGACCCGTCAAGCCGGAGCTTTCCTATCGGTATTATGCCTTTTTTATTTTGAATCTACCCAGGCACGCATCCATGGGTGGTGATGCTCGACGCGCATCACTGAACCTCCAATCTGTGGTTACAGCATTCTTGATGCGCTGCCTCGAGCAACATCAGCAAGATGCCTAGCGCACAACATCCGCAGGCGAAATTTGACCCGATACCACCAGATCTCGACCTGCCCGCCTTGGTCGATCGCACGCCGAATTTCAAATGGGTCCAGCGAGTTTCGCGAGCGCAAATCCGCAACCTTGGGCAACAGGAGTTTGAGAAGCTCGTCACTATCCATGTCATAGCTGGTGGAAAGCCTCTAGTCATTGACGGCTGGGACTCGGTTCTGCCCCAATGGCTTTTCAATGCGGATTGGCTTGAGGAAACCTACAACAAGAAGCGTGTGTCCTCCTATCAAGCCTTGTATCTGGTGAAATGCTAACGCAGGAATTCCACAGAGGAGAACGTGCGAGACATTACCAATGCTGCTGATATCCCCATGACGACTGGGCATTATCTACGTGCGATGAAGCAGCTCACGAACCAATGGACTCCCCACACTTTCCGCGACGAGCGCCGGCAGCGACTCTACCTCAAAGATATCGACTGCCCCGAGGAGTGGCGCAATGCGTTACAAAAGGTCATTCATCCGAACCTTTTCTACTTAAACGAGAATGTATCAACCACAGGCGAGAGACAGACGCAGGATGATAACATCTTTCGGAGTGAGGCTACTGCGGCCCCAGCGGGGGACCTCATGTCTAGTTTGCCCGAGGAGATGCGCGCCCAAAATCTTATGTGCTACATTGGTCATGAAGGTACATACACACCGGCACACCGTGAGATGTGTGCCTCACTGGGACAGAACATCATGGTCGAGGCGTCTAGGGAAGAAAATGGAGAAAACCCTGGAAGTTCAATATGGTTCATGACCGAAAGCAAGGATCGTGAAGTTGTTCGAGAATACTTTCTTTCGATGCTTGGCCATGACATTGAGATAGAGAAGCACTTCGCCCAGATCAATGCTTGGAAAAAGGCCCCATTTGATGTTTACATTGTCGAACAACGCGTTGGCGACTTGATTCTTATTCCTCCTCTTGCAGCTCATCAGGTCTGGAACAGGGGCACTAGAACCATGAAAGTTGCCTGGAATCGCACGACGGCGGAGACGCTCGACCTTGCCTTGCATGAGGCACTCCCTAAAGCCCGTTTGGTCTGTCGCGATGAGCAGTACAAGAATAAAGCCATCGTCTATTATACACTGCAAAATTACCACAAAGAACTTCATGATATGGAGGAAAAAGCTGAACTCACACAAATGAGTTTCATGGGACTTGGGCAGGACATCATCAGGAATCCCCCCCGTGCAAAGCAGCTGGCAGCAGATTTCAAGAAGCTGTTCGGTCTCTTTACCGAAATTCTTATTGACGAGATATTTACATTCAAAGAAAAAGAGGTCGAGTTCCTCCCGTTCGATTCTTGTATTACTTGCTCCTACTGTCGATCGAATATCTTCAATCGATTTCTGACTTGCAAACACTGCGTCCGAACTTTAGTTGATGGGGAGGAAGATGCCTATGATGTTTGCATGGAATGCTACTCAATGGGCCGCTCGTGCGCCTGTCTCTCCGGTCTTCAGTGGTGTGAACAATGGTCTTGGTCAGAATTGGTTGACAGCTATGAAATCTGGCGGGCCACGGTCATCATGAACGATGGCTATGTGGACTTACGACACTCTCCGCAACCTCTCGAGATAGCCCGACAGAGAGCGGGGAAGAAGTCAGTCGCACAAATCTGCCAAGAGGCACTACGAAGACGTCCTTGGAAAGATATCACGAAGCCAGAGCGCGAAAAGACGCCCAGTGACTCCGAGCAAGGGGACGATGAAAAACCAAACAAGAAACCGAAGAGAAAGAAGAAGAAGGGTGAACTACGCAAGTGTCATGTATGTTGCCACCCAGATTATAGCTACAGGGTGCATCTATGTACAACCCCCGGCTGCACCGAAGGGTATTGCTATGGTGTTTTATACCGCGCTTTCGATTTGATGCCTCAAAAAGTTCTCGAGGATGAACATTGGCAGTGTCCCAAATGTTTGGGCATATGCAACTGCGGTTATTGTCGTCGTGCTGGCAACACAAAGCCATATACACCAAAGAACACATTGCTTGGACATGACACACGGCGGATCGCTGACGATCGTAGTGTTGAAGCGCTTGTTGACTTTCGGGTTCATAATCTGTCTTGGCTAAAGGCTGCAGGAGAAGAAAGCCGCAGCAAGAACAGCAAAAGAATGCAACGCTTGCGAGAGCAAGCTGACAATGCCAAGGCTCAGGACTTGACAGAACAAGTAGAAGCAGAGCGCAGGATGCAGACTGACACCGATTCCACGCATGATCCAGGAGCTACCAGCGTGGAAGAGCCGTCGGCCATTAACAGCTACGGAGATCAGAACCATGTCCTTGGTCGAGGTGGAGTTGCCATGGCCGACTACCCAGTCCATGAGCCCACCTACAACCTTGATGGTGATGCGGGATCGGCAGACACTCTTGCCGTCTCAAGCAGTGGGCCAATTGGCGATGGTGTTGATTCATCTTTATATCCTGACCCGTCTGTTTTTGCGCGCCAGCGAATTGGCATGGGGTATTATGAACAGGATGATACGCCGGACAAAATCTTATTTGACCCATACCAAGCTCCTTCTACAGAGTCTATACAACTTGACGAACCTGGTGTATCTGAATATGTCAAGAAGTCAATTCGGGCAGCCAAAAGAAAGGCCAAACGAGAAAATGAGGATCCGGACTTTGTCATCTCCAAAAGTCACCACAAGAAGCTTCGACTCGCTGCCGAGCCAACAGACTTTCTTGATAGCATGGACCCGGCTCTCTTCGACGAAAGGCCCACATCCTCTCCTCAGGCGCCGATGTCTAGACCTACACTGGTAGTCCCAAAGGGTCTTTCCGATAAGCAGGCAGAGGCATTTCAGGAAGGCCCAGGACGTCCTGTAGAGAAGAAAACGACGATGCCACGATTTGATGCCAATGAACCAGCACTACGACACGCCAAGCCCCGTGCGTCATATGTGGAGGTAGATTACATGGACGTGGACGATATAGAAGAGTCAGAACCGGTCATTTTCCAGAGTATTCAACCATCAGCAGAGGAGGTAGAGCTAAATGATGAGCACAGCGATACCATCGATCTTGCGGCAGAGGCTGTGCGTCCAGTCATCAAGCAACACGAGCTGGACGTGTCTTCGACACCGAAACCGCAAGATGTGCAGGTTACGAACCAAGACTCAATTCCTAGAAGGAGAGGTCGGCCTCCAAAGCGACTTTCTGCAGTAGTGTCACTCTCGGCCACTAGTAGTCCAACTCCGCTCACCCCATCAGCTGAGGGTGGAAGCATTAAGAGAGGGAGAGGACGCCCGAGAAAGTCCATTCTACATTCACTTGCAGCGACTCATGATGACGAGGCCTCCGGACAAGCTGATCAACAAAGAAATGCAGGTTCCAGTCATAATCAAGCCCCCGATGAGTTGAAAACACAAATCGCGAGCGAAATAGCTGAGTGCACAGAACAGGATAGTACCAACAAAGAAGCTGAACAACTGCAACGTAGGCGTCCAAGACGTTTAGGAGTCACCACGATTGCAGCTTCTAGTGTGAAGGTAGAGATCGATGTGGATGAAGACCAAGAGTGGCATAACAAGGTCGATACTCCGCCTCCACCGAAGAAAAGAGGCAGGCCGCGGCGATCGGAAGCTGTGTTGGAAAGCCCATCAGTCGGGAAAACTGTGCCTGCGAATTTGCAATTCATGTCCATGGCCGAGCGGATGGCTCTGCAAGGTAAGACGTTCAGGATTGGCCAGCGTAAGTCGCAGGATGCCTCAAAAACATCGGACCAAGCCAAGCAGTTGCACAAGGATATCACTCCTACGGCACCGAGGGAAAGGCAAAGTCCGATAGATGAAGCAATTGCTACCGCCGAAGAGGGCAAAGAAGTGTCTTCATTGTCGGCCTTATCCATCAGCAAAGATGGTAAAGATGTTTCAGAGCCCTCACGACAAAGTAGACTGACACGTGGGCCTACCATTGTGAGGCTCTCGGATGCAACTCCGGAATCCGATAAGTCAGGTGGCTGGTCCAGCTCTGGGAATTCTACGGATGATGAAGATATGCCATCCACAGGTCTCGCGGCCGGTGCTGGCGACAGTCGAGGTTTAGGGCTAGGACAATCAAGGGGTGGTGGAAGAGGTAGAGGAAGAGGTAGAGGCAGAGGTAGAGGAAGGGGGCGAGGGAAAGGAAGATGAGGGCAAGGGGGCCTTCGATAAAAGAATGAACTGGGCAATGACAAAGGTCGTCCCCAGCAGACACCGGGTGGTGCTTCTCAGCTATCTTCGTATGCAGATGTGTGAGAGTAAGGAATGATACCACTTACGATGATGGATCATGTTGGCACTCCGAACTGTCGGGTGTTGGAGAGTTCGCTCTCGTAGTATCATCTACCAGCCCGGCAGGAAACGACGAAATTACCTGTCTTGGTATATGTGATTCATGCGCCCCGATCCCGGGCCACACAATATGACAACGTTAAGCAGTTGCTCACCAAAGGCATAAGCTATGCATTTGTACCTTGCTCTATCTAATGTAGAGGAATGTTCCGGCAACGTGGGTGGTATTCAACGAGTCGGCCACTCTAAACCAACCCACGTGGTCGCCCATTTAACCACAAAAATAACATTTTATTATGCAAACCACAACAACAAGCTTTGAATTTATCCAATCATTTTAACCGTCGGTATATTGGTCAATATATAAATCGCTGGGCTCTCTTGTCAAATTCACGGCAAGGTGCGGCATCCCTCTGCTATCCTCATCACCATCAAAGTCGCGGATGCTACTTCACTACCCCCAAAATCAAATCACACCCCAAGACAAATATCGCCATGGCCATCATTCCATCTAATCCTGTTGTCACAATCGCCATGATTGTACTCACACCTTGGGCCAGACTTGGTGTTGTGGCTACAGCATCGGGCTCCGTGGATGCGCAATGGCATGCTCCAGCTCACAGCCAAGTCAATAACCTGACCTCGGCGATAAATGGCACTGGAGTCTATGGCTTCGTCTTCAACTCTTCCACGACCCCTGACAGCCAATACGGCACGTACAACTGGTGCAACATGCCCCATGTGAGACGCAATGAGTATGTTAAGGCTGGTGACGAGTATACGTTAACATATGTCGAGCTGGTGATTGATTCCTATTCTATGCTATTGTTCCCCCTGTCGTACAACTACCTAGGAATCTAACACCGAGAGTGTGACCATGACAATCAGATTCACAGGCACCACAAACGAACCCCATACTCGTCTAATGCTTTTCCCGTGGAGCCCTATCGCTGGGACTGCGATGATGCCCGACTGCACTACTATGGCGAGCCAACACAGGGCCCCAGCCCCGAAGCCGTGTATTTCCAGGGCTACATCTCCCCAGTGAACCCTTTCGTGCCGTCTGGCTGGATAGGCACTTGTCAATTCCCCCAAATCACCGCTGGGGGGCTGCAAGATTCGTGGCAGCATGGTGCTGACTTGTATGACGTCTACCACAATCTCCTCGGCCTTCTGCCAGCCAAGGGCGTTGACATTGCCTCCTACGGTTCACGCATCAAGTATCGCGTAACCAACAATCTAATCACCAGCCAGGTTGCGGGAATGGTCATAAGCGGCATGTGGAACGCCAACAATCCTTGGCCTCTTATGGTTCAGGTACGGCAGAGCAGTTGCTCTCCTCTCTCATGCCCTTTGTTAGACCGTGTCACTCACACCCGGTTTCATCTAGGCCAGTGGAATAGACAGCCTGGAGCCTCAGTACAGCTGCTCCACCGCAAGCAACCTCTTCTCATCCATAAAATCCAGCTCCAACGAGCAGTGGCAGCAACATTTGGATGCCGCCAATGGTCTCTATCATCGACTCGACAACATCTCCGGAGTCTCACCCACCGACGGCGGCTTCCACGCCTCCTTTGATCACTACTATGACAATCTCTCGGCGCGCCAATGCCACACCAAGCCTCTGCCTTGTAAGCTCGTGAATGGACGCAACAGTACCGACTGCATCACTCAGGATCTCGCCGATGCCGTCTACCGTTTGGGAAATTGGGAATATAGCCAGATCTATCGCGACAGCCCCTCTTCACTCGCCGCCAGCGCTGCGTCCCTCGGCGTCTGGGTAGGCGAACTGACGAGCCATCTCCGCGATGTTATAGCCGGCACGAGTGAGACTGTCTACTTTCACAATGTGGCCCATGATGGCTCCGTATCTCGCCTCCTTTCCATCCTGCAGATTGACCAGATGGTCTGGCCCGGCATGGGCTCCGAGGTCGTCTTCGAGTTGTATAAGAAAACTGCGACAAAGGGACCGCAACGAACAGTCGCCCCTATTTCCCCTAGATGCAGCCACGATAATTGCCTTCGCCACATGATCCAGCACCCAGAATCAGTAAGCGCATTCTGTCAAACACCTAAGCCGTCCGACTCGGCCACGAGCACAAAAGTAGCCACAACATCAAACTGGCCCCCTCAATGCCCCGACCATTCACGAATGTCTTCGGCGTGTTCTTGCCTGGTGTCTCCAACGACGAGTGTGGCTGCGCCATCCCAAACTGCTTCACCAACAAACGGAGGCTTTTACGTGCGCGTGTTGTTCGGAGGCAAAGTCCTCAAGTCCTCCAGCCCGATGTTAGGCCTTATGGACATGGTTCCTGTAGAGACATTTTTAGCATACATGGATAGTTTGGTCGGTAGGGGTGCTAGCTCTGTGATGGCAAAATGCCAGGGAAGCTGAGACCCAGATGTGATACTTCACGTCGATGGGCGCACATAACATCAGCCGAGATTCCCTGCCGTGGTGAGATAATATTAAGCCAGGCTGGCGGCATCTCGCGTTCAGTTAGGCAAGGCCTATTTCCGATTGCAGGTCGTCCCATCGACCATTCCGCATTGGATCCAGCCCTCTCAGTTTACTTAGCCAATGCGCCAATTCCTCTGACTCCTTGCCTTCAACCGACCTCTCTTCTAATTGACAAATCGCAAGTGTATACTCTATAAGAACCTCATAGATCCATTTTATATCATCATAATCTTCAAGGAGTTCTTTGATAGCCTCGATCTCACTGGTGATATATGATGTGCGCTCCCCTATGGTAAGCCGAGGAGCCATCGTAGGGCGATTCCCTTGCTCGACCAAGTTTGAGAGTAAGAACTGGTGGTAGTACCATAGGGACTGATCATCTGGGCCTACGTTCAGGGCGTCACGGACCATGTTGAGCTCTGTAGGATAATATCAGCATCCAAACACAAAATCTGGTTCACAATTGGGGCTGCGTCATACCGCCGTCTAGGAACTTTTTGCGAGAGGCATCATCAGCCGCACGCTCGTCCAACAGTCGACATAGGAGCTGGCTGCGATTATGCCAGGCAGAGAAGTTTGAGAGATCCATGTGGATCATCTTGGTCGTATACTGAAATTCAGATTCGGTCATACTTTGACCCATCAATGAGGGGCCTTCCAATTGGGCTATGACATGGCGCCGGTATGCCCATGCATGGTAGTTTCTACGATCCTTGTGTAACATCTTACCGACCAATCCAAGCTCCTCCTCCCAGATGGATTTAGCAACGGAGACATGCAGTCTGTCAATGGCCTGCTGCAAGATCCACATTCGAAAATTCCAGATCCAATAACACTTGGGGTGTTGCATAAGAAGGGGCACAATGAAAAAAAGTTCGGAGCGAAGGACCTCTTGGGCTTGGCTGGGATCAGTCCCTGAACGGGCCTTTTGATTTCTGTCAGACCCTTGGTCTTCCTCAAGTGTTGTACCAGTCGTCCCAGTTCTCTGGGAGTTGGGGGATGGCTGGGTCTCGGTCGAAGATGAGGGCGATGAGTCGGCGGAAGAGGGCGTGTGAGTGGCGTTCGCTAAAGAACTCAGCAACACCGTCGAGGACCATGACCCATCCGATGGCTCTGACAATGGTCCAGAGATTAAACAACGTCTGCGGGCGTTCCATACTGTGTAGTACTCGGGGTTAAGACGCAGGAGCTTCGAGGTGAGCTGAAAGGTCTCCTTGTCGAACTGCGCAGCTGCTATCTATATGACAGCGCGTTAGCCAGTGCCAAAGTGATGCACATTGTATTCTCAGGGCATTTGGAATCACGTACTCGCTGGCGAACCCGATCCTCCAAAAGTCGGTACTTGTCGATCCTCTCGAGTTCCTGCTGGCGCTCGTCCTCAGTTCGGATGCGGGCTGTGCGTGCTACACCATGCTAACTTTCGTGTCAATATGTCTCAGCCTCACACAGGCCATGTGAAAGTTCAAGGACATACGCTGGCCATCTTGAGGCTTTGCCAAATTGCTACAACCTGTACTCTCTAAACGGACACAACGGCGGGATGACGTTAACCACTATTATCATAGATGGTGGGGGCGGAGGCTTATTAGCTAATCCGCAGCTCTCCTGCAGCACGTTCAAGAATTAATAATCACATCTCACGTGATCTCTACAGATGACAGGACTTTGTAGGCACGGGAAATTCATGAAGCTAGATAATAGGTTAGAGCGACAAATAAGACGAATTGCTTAAGTATTCATGGAGCTAATGAGTTTCAAATATAAAAAAAACCGTTTGTTTCCAAATAGAACGAAACTCACCACTACTAAGTAGGCATAGTATATGGTTATAAGTGATTTAATGAGGTGCAGTTACTACCCTCGTTTTCTTTCAGAGGTATTACTCCGTATTCCGTATCTCTGCATGTGCTAGTACCTACTCCGTAATCCCTCCGGCTCCCCCACAAAGCCACCCGCCCCCGCATCAACCAATTCCCATCCCTTGTTACTTGGAGAGCGGAGCAAGATGGAATGCGGAATGCAGCAGGCATGGGTTGAAAACATATTGTTAATTGGCTTTGAAAGTTACCTAGGTTAGTCCACGGTCGCCTTCTATGTCAAACTAGCAAGAAAAATAAGCTCTGCATCCTAACGTCTACTAATCCAACTACGTCTAAGTACACACTTCCATAGCGACTTGAAGATAAGGCGAGAGTACTGCAATTTAAGGAAGGAGTGAGGAATAAAGTATTATCAGACTTCAGACCACCCTACACTGATATCATCACACATGAGGAGGTTGGGAGATATCGTATCGGGCCGCGAACAGGAGGTTGTTATCAGTCAATCAATCAGTGTACCTATCAAAGCACGCAACGCGTTTGCACGACTACGAAGTACATGATACGCAGTTATAAAAAATCTGCAGCGGGATACTAATGCTATTATAATGCGTGCTACTACTAGTAATTCTCCGTTGGCCCGTGGTAACGACAGTAGTATTAGCAGAGCAGGTCCCATTGATGGAGTAGAGGTAGGTCCACAATAGGTGTCATTTTATTATAGAGGCCTGTCTTGTTTCTGATCGGATGTTCTAGATGAAAGCCCAAGGTGGTTAGGCTGCAATATCAGGTAGTAGTACATCTTTGCGTAGGCGAACCCACGAATCGGGAGCGGGATACACACATACATAGGGTGTTCGCGTAACGTTACAGGTAGGATTTGAAGTGCCGAAGTGAAAGGGAAGCCAAGCCCAAGATGAATGATAAAGGATCGATCTTGCTTGCCGCCGCACAGACCCAACATGGGAGATCCTCGACCAGGGGTCCCACGGGGCTGATCACAAAGATGGTAGCCAAGAACGGGCGCCAGGCACCCGGTGCAACTCAAACGAGAACCAGGAGCCAAATTCTCCTACCTCTTACAGCTAGTAGAAGCTTGGTTGGGGGCATCTCCCATGTACGTCAGGTGCTCAGGCACGCGCGCATGTTTGCTTAGAGCATTAGGGCCGGGTTCCATGCGGTGACAGGGAAGTTGACAGGTCTATTACGTAGATAGGTAGCACCAAGCTGCTGAGACCCATACCTCCCATCTTGGTGAGGTATGTTACACACAAGATACGCATTTTCTATCTCTCTCTTCTCCTAGCAGAGTGATCAACAATGGTAGATGTTGCCTCGCTGCTGGTATTGTGGACAACATCATGCCTGTTATCACTCCCCGCCGGATAATATTGAGTACTACTGCGGAGTACTCCACACAAACTCCGTTCTATGCCTATTAATTTTTCCGGCTCCACCACAAAAATACTACCCTGGTTGGGCATGTAATAATGGCATGTCCCAAGCGAATTATATGGATTCGTTTCCTCCGTATTTTATTCCAAGATACTGTGTATTACCCGTGGAGTGGCAATACACCGCCAGATTCATGACTAGCTCTACAGCGTACATGGCATACAACCACGCAACGGTGATTTAGCAGTTTACTGTGGTCTTCAATAGCACGGTAGATGTCTGGCGTGCATATTGATAGTAGGGCGATAGAACAGAAAAGAACTTCTTCCGGGAAGACGGCATGTGCTCCGTTCGTGACTCGGAGGCACGTGTGGACTGGAGACAGCGCCAAGAACAATCAGATTCTGCCTGCTGCAGCCCCATCAGTTTCTTCAGATGCCACGAGACCTATTGGCGAGCCCAGGAGTTCCCGCTGGGTAGCAGTGGTGGCGCCCAGTAGGGCCCCAAAGTGTGGTGGTATTTTGCTCTCGTCTATCTCATGCGCATGTTTTCGGTTGGTGGATAGTGTTTCATCAAGGGCTATGCCCGAGGGCTTCCGATAAATATTGAACAAATCAGGCTTCCCGTGCGTAAGAGAGGCTAAAAGGGAATTTTAATGCATCAAAAGTCAGGCGGGCAAAAGGAAGCACATCCTACAACTGTTAAATCGTTCCTATGCCAAACTCCCAGTAGAAGAGCCGCATCTAGCTTGGCGGCAATGCTAGGTGGATATTAGTACCTTGTAGTACTGAATACCAATCAAGTACCACTGGTGAGCGGTACCAGATAGGTGCCGAGGTGATATATCTACACTATAGTACAGGCAGGTGTAGATGGTCAAGTACTGCGTCGGCGGAAACTATTACCGAAGCCATATCTATTACTGCCTGGGGTTTCTTTTCTTCCCCCTTCCGTTTCCTAATGCCTATATGTGTATTGTGTATACCTACCACTAGTAGTAGGTGGTACCGTACGTAGTATGCAATGTGGGCAGATCGCGATCAGTGACACATTGCTGGAGGCACTACGGTTATCAGCCGAGGCAGTCTGGTTCGTCTGCTGACCCGACCAAGGGGGACAGGACGGACGCAAGCATCGATACTGATACACAGCGGCCGCTGATGGACAACGTCCACAGAGCATCATGTTTCGCTACGGCACTGGATATGGCGCGTGGACCAGTGGCAACGGGCCAATTTTCGGCCAGGTTTGCGCATTATGGCACCCGGAAACGCCAAACACTCACATCTGGTCTTCCAAGCGCTGACCCTCTCTATTTCCTCCTTCCCAAACGGGTAAAATCCATCTCGACTCATGGGATTCAATGAATCAATATGATGATAACCTACTATACCAATCAAGCAACTGCGAATACCACCTGGGGGCCTTGCCAATGTTCTGGCATGCGCCTTTGCTTGGCAGGGACAGTCACGCCCTTCAATGTGGTGCACCGTCAAACAATGTACGAACTCGTTGAATCGTCAAGACATGTCTGTACTACACACAGTCTGACCGTGGCAGGAGAACCAGATGCCCGATGAGGAACGAGAGTCCGCACTCGATCTTTAAATAGTAGTGTTATGTACAATATATCCTGTTGCAAAAGAGTTGGCGTTATGGCTGGCACAGAAGTGACATGGCTTATCCAGCCAACAAGCACCAACCACTTTGTTGGGTCGGATGGCGTCCCCACGATCCCCAGACTCTCACTGCTACCGCCTGAGGAGTATAGATCTGGAGTGGGATGGGGATCCCATGGGGAAGTCGAGCTGCCATGAGCAACGTTGCCAGACTTGGGGAGGGAGTGGTGTCTTCTTGGCTTTGATCGGCCGGGGTCATCGTGAGAACCCGGCAGCAACACCGCTATCTTTCACATCCCGCTCATGGTTCATGCTTATTTTCTTGGGTCTCGTGGAGGGGGGGGCCTACGGCCATGACGGACTAACATAAACTAGTAGTTGGGGTGTGGGTGAATCCATACGCCCGTGGAGACGATGTTGAACGGTTACACAACCGAGACAACACTGGCATGGGTTGCAGAAGTCCCTCAAGACGTTCACAAGCCATCTCCTACTAGTATCGGCTTGGGATTCATCATCCCTCTATAAATGCCCTGCCTCCCGTTCGTCAAGGAGCCCTTTCATCATTAGCAACAACAACAACAACAACAACAACACGGTCGACAGCCTCGCGCTATCCCCTTCTATTTCACTCCTTATCTCCCAGTATATCCTCTGAAGAGCCTGGTGCTCCGGCTTAGCGTTTCGCACGACCAACACTCTGTCACATTGTGTTTCAATACTTCACCATGCTCGGTTTTCTCACCAAGTCGGTGGCCCTGCTTGCCGCATTGCAGGCCACTCTGAGTCTCGCCTCCCCTGTTGATCTTGATAAGAGACAGAGTGGTGGCTATGTCAATACTGTCTACTTCACCAATTGGTATGTGGCTCTGCCATCTCCTGTGCACGTGTCTCACTCCTTCTCACATCCTTCAGGGGTATCTATGGCCGAAACTACCAGCCTCAGAACCTCCCAGCCTCGGACCTTACCCATGTTCTCTATGCATTCATGAATGTCCAGAGCGATGGCACTGTGTAAGTCAATAGTCCTTGGAAAATGCCTCGATGGATTGTCAGTTAACGAGTCCGCTTTCAAGCTACTCTGGCGACCTCTATGCAGATATCCAGAAGCACTACCCCGACGACTGTACGTCTTCCTCTTCCTTCCACATATATGAGTCTCCATCTTGAAACTTACCTAACATGTGTATCAGCTTGGAATGATGTCGGAAACAACGCGTATGGTTGTGTCAAGCAGTTCTACAAGCTGAAGAAGGCCAACCGGAACCTCAAGATCCTTCTGTCCATCGGCGGTTGGACGTGGTCGACCAACTTCCCATCTGCGGCAAGCACGGATGCTAACCGAAAGAGGTTTGCCCAAACTGCTGTCACTTTTATGAAGGACTGGGGTTTCGACGGCATTGATGTCGACTGGGAGTACCCTGCCGACAGCACCCAGGCTGCGAACATGATTCTTCTCCTCAAGGCTGTGCGAGCTGAGCTGGATTCGTATTCTGCACAATATGCCAATGGTCACCGCTTCCTGCTCACCATCGCTGCTCCTGCTGGCGCTGAGCATTACAGCCGTTTGCGTTTGGCCGACCTTGGCCAGGTCCTTGACTACATTTACCTCATGGCGTACGACTTTGCTGGCTCGTGGAGCAGCTTCAGTGGCCACGATGCGAACCTGTTCGCCAACGCTCAGAACCCGAACTCAACACCATTCAACACTGATGATGCCGTCAAGGCCTACATCAACGGAGGCGTACCCTCAAGGAAACTCGTTCTCGGCATGCCCATCTATGGCCGCTCGTTCCAGCAGACTACCGATATTGGCAAGCCATTCACCGGGGTCGGTTCTGGAAGCTGGGAGAACGGCATCTGGGACTACAAGGTCCTGCCCAAGCCTGGTGCCACGGTCAAGTATGACTCCATTGCAAAGGGATACTACAGCTACGACGCAAACACCAAGGAGCTCATTTCCTTCGATACTCCTGACATGATCAACACCAAGGTCACTTACCTCAAGGGTCTGGGACTGGGCGGCAGCATGTTCTGGGAGGCTTCGGCTGATAGGACTGGCAGCGGCTCGCTTATTGGCACAAGCCGCAGCGCCCTGGGCAGTCTTAACTCGGCCCAGAACTATCTCAATTACCCCAACTCCCAGTATGACAACATCAAGAACGGTCTGAACTAAAGCACCCCTCCCGTTGCAAAGCCACCGAGGCACATGTGAACCACCTGAATGACTCGGGTCAATTGCACATATGACAGAATAGAAGCGCGGAACATAGCGGGATTGCCATCCTGTATATATCGACTGGCTTCGACACGATTGTACATACTTTTTATTTTCACTCCACTCGTTTAGGAAACTTCTGGCAGGCGTGTGGCGGGAAGCGCCACGAGGAATTGCTGCAGACGATGGACTTCTACGTACATGTTCTATGTTTTGTTCTCCATTATATTGTACATAACGAGAAAAAATTCAGCATTATGGGGTATGCCTGGACTTTCATCTTCCTTTATTTACGCCACCGTGAAACGTGAACCCCTTAACATTCGGGCAAAGAAACCATGACGGTACTGACCATTTGATGTGAATGCCACACGCTCGCCAAGTATTATCAATTATAGGGCCTACCAGCTTTGTGCAATCGGCAATCCCATGACGATATCTCAAAAATGCGGGGTGCCTATGAAGTACTCGTATGTGTGCCATACGGATGTACTATCACAAGATGTTGCAGAAACCAATGCAAAACCCTGTCCTACCTTACCTAACGAGCCATAGTGGAGTGGCATTGTTGTATAGTGTACCCTAGGTAGATTCCAACATGCACCCATCAATTGGTACAAGCAAATGCCGGCCGCCAGAGACATCACACGACCTTATACTGCTACTACTAGTACTAGGTAGTAAGTAGTATTACCTTAGGTGCCCAATTGTCCGTGGTGACGCTTCCTACCACCCCCCTAGTGTTGGGCGTTATCCATACCATGTGTATTATTTCCGCCCCCAAAGTGAGAACTCACCACATACTACATCTGGCTACGAAGTACATACAACTCGGTGGATTGCTCATGCTTCTGCAGTACCAGTGGGATGCCAGGGACTGCCATCAATTGCCTTCTAATCCTTAGCCAAGGTACCAACGCAAGGCGGTCTTGATGTGTGATCGGCGTGGAACGGTGCAATGGTGGTGCACGAGGTATCACAAGACACCTGCTCACCCAATCCCAAACCAAACGCGGCACGACAGTCCATCCCCATGAATCCATGCTCCTCTCTTGGTATGCGCAGCTTTTCGAACGGCAGGCATGTCGTCCTCCAGAGGGGTGTGCTCACCCGATATCTCCCAAGTAGCCTTCCGCATCTCTGCACACATGGCCACGAAGCAGGCGAGAGGAACATATGTGGCTTGACGCGGGCCCGCTGAGCCATTGGACTTTGTCCGAGATCTCAAACCTTTGTTCACCCGCCCCTCCTACAGAGTACTACCGTTAAAGAGTATTCATACCTCACACCGGGAGACGGCGCTAATTCAACAGAGAGCCGACTGCGCCATTCATAGCCATACCCATCATTAACTTTGAACGCAATTCTCTCTGGAACATCTCGGGGCTGTACTGCTCGCTACACCACCGCACAGGGCGTCTTGAGGATCTCTTGGCCAAGACCCAGACCAGGTGGATATCCCAAATCTTAGCGGATTGATCAACAACAGCTGATCGTGCCATGCTCGATTCACAATCCCTCGCCTTCATCACAAGGAAGCCAAACCGTGCTCGCCGTACTGGTCGGCGTGCCATAAACGCCAATGCCATCCTGCTGAGTCCATCTGACTCTGGCTACGGATCCGTGGATGACTGGTCGCTAGATACGTCACCGGATCCCAAGTCAAGATGTCTCCCTTCCCTCGACGGACCCGGGTCATAGGACAGCTCAGAATCATCTGTAGAGAAGGCGACGCTAGAAACAGAAACAGGTCATCGAAATGTGTTTCCCAATGTAACAAGGAACGCTCGGTCTTTCTCAGCCCCTGAACACTCTTTCGCTACTTGCAAACCCCAGCAATCGAATAGCTGTTTGGAGACGGGAACCAAAGGCGCCCCGGATTCACCAAGGCGGAGATGCTATGGAGGCGGACCACACACTCCCGACAGATTTATTCCGTTGCGAGACAACGACCGGCCCACCACAGAACGATATCAGACGACAAAGCAGCCTCGGAACCTATCCCCAACTGAGAGACTTCTAAGACATGAAGCGGCATCCTGGAATCCATTCCTACTCCGTCATCGTTCTATTCTCTCCCCGGGCGAGGCTTCTAGCACACCCACGCGACATCGCACACAAAATGGAGGTTTGTTTTGCCTATAGGCGTTGTGACTAAGTTTAACTTTACTGATAAAGCCTGTACGGCATTAGAGACTATCTCTCATGATCGCAGAGAGGAAAGGCAAGTCAGCCAGGGGAATGTATGGGTAGTGGGTGGCCTGGCCCCGGGCACGGCTGGCGTCGATGATGGCCGTGGCCACCTATTCAGAAGCGGTACTAATGCCCGCGTCTTTACCACGTCTCTCGTCACGGCAAAGTCCAATGTCAAAGATGATCTGGAAGCATATCATGGCCGTGTTGCATCCGCGTTGAAGATTGACTGCGTCCGGAGAATCCTCGACTTCAGCAAATGTCTGTCCTCCACCACACATCGCATTTCAGCCCATAAAATAGGTGGGCCGCTCGACCCGGAAAGGGAGACCTGGGACGGTGCTGTGGACTATATGGGCCAGAAGGAACGTTGCCGTATGGTTATCCAACCTTAGGCCCAATATCAGCACTCACTGACATGCCACAGGACTTCCCGAACCAGAATTGAAGTGGGCTCTACCAACAGCAGCTCTCAGGTATGTCCTTACCCATCTATTCGTTGATCTTAGCTGAAAGGCTTAAGGGTTCTCGACGCACCAAATCTGCGTGACGACTTCTACTGCTCTATTCTGGCTTACTCGCCAATTTGCCACAGACTTGCCGTTGGTCTGGGGAATGTTTTATACATTTGGTCAGAGAGAACAGGACCCGGTGCAATTCATGGATCACCAATCGATAGTGTTTGGTTGACATCCATTGCGTTTTCATCCGTTCAGGGACGCAAATGCATCCTTGCTATTGGTCGATCGGACGGGTCATTGGTTCTCAAATCCATCTATGATGCATTGCCTCGTTTCGAAGTGCAACAGCCATTCCCAGTTGCATGTGTGAGCTGGCGTCCGATATGTACATTGAGGCCGTCACGAAATCCCTTAAACCCTGGCACCGCAGTACAAACTGAGGACCTCATAGTTGGAGACGACACCGGCACCATATACTACTACGTGGTTGAATGGCCGATGAGCTGGGAAGTTACCCGGGACACCTGGCCCGGCACGATTTATCTAGTTGCCAAGATCTCTCTCCACACCCAGCAAATATGTGGGCTATCCTGGTCGCCAAATGGGAGGTTATTTGCAACCGGGGGCAACGACAATTTGTGTTGCCTCTTTGATATAGAGGATGTCCTCTCAGAGAGACATGGCTCTGTCCGAAATGGCCATGACAGAGCCAATTGGCCTGGGTGGCATTCGGCAGCTAGAAACACAGATGGTAGTTTGACTGGACATCCAAGGGGGGGTTCTCTTATTGATCGGCGACTCACTGAAAGCAATGCTATTGCCTACGAGAACGATCTGGAGATTCGCTCCGTACGAACATCTCCTGATAGCCTTCGAAACCTCGGCCCTGGGTCAGAGAGATATCGGTGGGTTCACAGTGCTGCGGTCAAGGCTATTGCCTTCTGCCCTTGGAGTGAAGGCCTAGTTGCAACTGGTGGCGGGTCCAATGACAAATGTATTCACTTCTTCCATACGACTTCGGGCGCCGCCCTTGCAACCATCGCCGTCTCAGCACAAGTGACGTCTCTGATTTGGTCATCAACAAGACGTGAGATCGCTGCCACTTTTGGATATGCTGAGCCCGAGCACCCATACCGGATTGCTGTTTTTAGTTGGCCCGATTGCAAGCAAGTCGCAGCCATTCCTTGGGAAGGGGAACATCGGGCGCTCTACGCAATCTCTTATCCCAGGGGCCCGTTGGACGCAAGAGAACTGAGCAGCAACCGAGCATGCCAAGAGGAATGCATTGTTGTTGCGGCAAGCGATAAAAGCGTCAAGTTTCATGAAGTAAGGTCTAATGAGCGAAAAACAATGGCAGGAGGAGCGGGAATGCTGGGTGGCAGTGATATCCTTGAAGGTCTAGATGGCATTGACAAGGAAGGCGACGTGATTCGCTGAGCATCCCGAGCTGGACAGGACATACACATCCTGAAGAGTTATAATGGGGAAACCAGATGGCTAGGCTGAGGATTATCACATTCGAGAAATGACGCCAATGGCCACGTCTTGGTTGGAATGGAGGCAGTCATGGTGATAGGAGTAATAAGCTGAGAAAACCAGAATGTCCCCAGGATAAGGTACCCTGGACACCCCGTCAATTCATACATGTTGCCCGCTGTTTCTTTGACTCTTGTCTTTGGCACACAATGTAGCGAAAGGAACAAATATAGATCGAACCAAACTCCCCAACGCCAAACCAATGCAATGTGCCTACGCTTGCTGCCCGTAACCAGCCCGTAACCGTCACTTACCGCTTGCGTAGGTGAAGGGGAAATAAAGAAAGAATTTTTACCATATTATTTTAAGATGGCAATCAGAAGGACAAGGATGACAATGAGAACAAAGATGGCCGTCATCTGCTTGTTCTCAGCAGCGTCCTTGGCCACCTTGTTTAATGCTCTTTTTGCCCGGTCCAGGCGACTCTGGTGGCGGTCGGCAATGTTATCGACCTCATCTAGCATCGCGACGTGGCTTTCCAGTTCGTCCCCGATTTGCATGCTCAGCTCTCTTTGCCGGCCAATCGACTCGCCGAGGCGATCGAGGTGATCGTCCTGCTCCTGCAGGATCTGAGTGTGATACTGGTGTAGCTGTTGATTCGTCATGTTCGTGGCCTGATCACTGTAACCTGGGGAGGCATCGGGATCATCGCGGTAGCGTCCGAAGAGCTCCTGCGTCAGAGATGGAGGCGTGTCACTGAACCGCACGGTCTTTGACTTGCGACCGGCCATAGAAGTTGAGGTAGAGGCCGAGGCATCGAGGGAGAAAGTCGAAGTGGGCTCGTCGGGGGCAGAATGATCGATTGCGGCTACGCTGGAGAAGCCGTGGAACTGAGATATTAGACCGTCATATTGCTTCCGAAGGGCGGGTAGGGATTCAACAATGGTTTCGGTAGCCCTGGAGTTGCATCGATGTCAGCAGAATGCACCAAAATTATGACTACAAGGATCTATATCAGCGTGGGGGCAAACGAACTTTTGATCGCCGGCTTGCTCTAGCCGGGCACTCTCTTGCTCTAGAGAAGCAAGACCGTCACGGAACTGGTCCAGCGAGCGCGATATGTGTCCATCCTGGGAGTCGCTGTCAAGGCCCAAATTCTGGGCGCGTTGCCGCTCAAGCAGGGAGAGTTTTATGTGGTCGGCGAGCAGGAAGAGCTGGTTCGGCTTAGACATTGCGCTTGGTAAATGGCCCTTGTTAAGTTGAAGTCGACGGCGGTGATATGAAGGTCAATAAACTCGAAGGGAATTGTTGCGTTGCTTATGGGATAACTAAGCACGGAGTACTCCGTATGACAATTGCCTAATTCGGGTTGTTAGAGGGTACCCCTTAAGCTAGGTACTGTAACAGAAGCGGGAATGTTGTATCTAGTTACGATGAAGGTAACGACCACCATGCCGCCGCTTTGAACAGCCTTGATCCCAAAGCACAAAAGGGGTTTAATACCAGCAATTAATACATTCTCGAATTAATAAAGGATAGGAACATTATTGTTAGTCTAGCCTAGGCCAATCCTACTAGTACTGCTATACATTACGTATCACATGCAAATCCTGGTAGTTAGGAATCATAAATAATACATTGCCCTGCTTTCTGACTTGGTACTCCCTAGCCACCACCAGCCGTTGTTTCCCAGAACCATGCAATACACAAGAGCAACTCTGTAATAGCAACGTGTAGCAGAAAAAAAGCTACCTTCAAAAGGACCCAGATGAAAATGAAACAATAATTTAAACAGAGAAGAACACCATGATTAATCCAGGTTCATATCCGTATCTGCTGGTAGTAATTCGATGTGGACATCATTAAGGCGTGGAGACTCAGCACTGAAAAGCGTCTCAACACCATCGAAATTTGGTGGCGTGCGTTGTAGATTTTGGAGTGCGCCATCGGTGTCTCGGCTCACTAGCCGGGCTTGTCGCAAGTCTTCGGTAAATAGGAAGAAGCCCTCAGAAGTCTCAACTAGGTACGACTGGAGGCCCTTGCTTTCAACAAGGATATGGACGTTAGAGAGCGGATAGTGATTCTCAATAAACCGAGCCCATCCTCGGGCTGCCGCCTGAATATGATCTTCGTTGCTAATCCTTCTCCAGCCGATACCAAGGTGGAGAGTGAAGACATCAATAACAGGTTCTCCGACGTTATTGGTAGGCATCCCAGTTGTTGTTATTTTCGATGGCAGATGATGGTTGCCAAGATCCATTCTCTGGGACTTGTGACTTCTCAATTCTGGATAATCTGTCGACTGAGAGCGAGCTTTCTCTTGAATCGTACTTTTCTCCTCGAGCCACGTACCCGATTGGCTACTCGCCTCGGCGACATAACCCGTACCTGGCTTGATGAGAACCATCCCTTCACCATACACCCAGCCCTCTTGTGAGTTGTGCGTTGATAGGGTTGGCGCGTCGGGTTCAAGATTGAGTGAGGCCTCATCACGGGAGCGTTTCCTGCCAATAGAAAGTGGGGGGCGATGTAAGGTGGATGGCAAGCTTGGGGAAGATATCGACGAATGTTGGTGTGCGAAAGCTGCCATGGCTAGCGGATTCCGATGGGGAGGCTGTGGGGAAATGGCAAGCACTGGAGAGGCGGTAGAGAATTGGCGCGTAAAGGCTGGCATTGTCGAGCAATATGGATGTGGTGATGACTGGGAATAATACAAAATAAAAGAATCAGTTAGTAGCTAGTAATTTCACAAACCAAAGGTCAGTATGATCAAATTGATGTCTCTAGGCGGATGACCGAGTGCCAATTCGCAACACTGTACGACTACTGTTAAGTAGTATGAGATTGGCAAAGCGGATGCGTGTAATTGATGCCAAAACAATGTAGGAGAATCGATGTGATGAAGTATGACTTGTGTGTGTACCGGAAAGGTTGGTAAAGAGATGCGTATAAGTTTGTCTGGAGGGAAGCGCGAGGATGATAAGAGCTGGGTGATGAATGACAGATGAGATGGGCGCTGGGGTCAGAGCTTAATACTATGCGGCAGTTCGCATGCGACTAAGAACAAATTTGTGGAGAGGAAGAAGTAAAGGTGGAGATAGAACCTGGAGATCAAGAGATGCTGTTAGCAGCATGGATTCGGAGGGGAATAAGTTCATTCCGTGAAAGTCATTTGTTCCACTTTTCCTCCAGGTCAGCTCCCCAAGGTACTGGGTACCTAGGTATCTATATACATTACCCTAGGTATAGGTACTTCTACTCTATATACTTTTATATATACTCTATACTCTATACTGTATCCTTAAGGGGTATGTCTTAGTAAATGTCCATGAAATACAATAGCTACCTCTAAAGGGATTTAGTAATAATCTTATAATAGATTACATTAAAAATACTTGGAAAATCTTTTCTATATTTTAAAGTACTGATCTAAAAGTATATAGCTATATAGATATACACTTTATACCTAGTATATATACTAACTTATTAGGTGTAACCTTACTATTTACCTAGTAGTACCTACCTGTACCCTAGTAGTACCCTAGTAGTAGTACTTATCAGTAAATATTAATAGGTACCTTGTATCTAGAATAACTGGAAGAGGTACCTGATAACAAGTAGCAACATGTATCTGTACGGCACTCCCAACGTGATACCTGAACGGTACCCCGTACTTTACCTGGATGTTGTCTGCATCGCGTATGGCAGACTCTCCATCGTCATCCTGTCCCTTCGGGAGTCTGCCCATCATTCTCAAGGAGCAGCCTCGTGCTCCTTGTCTATCAACATGAATGGGGACCTAAGTCTCTCACAGGCTCTTGGTGGATTACGAATAGCCAACCCTGACGATGCTGGAGAAGCTGCCAACGTTGCCTTTGTCCAGGAAAGGTCAAACACACCCGCAGCCGCGAACACGAGTCAAGACGCAGTCGAACCTACAACAACAGAACCCCCAAAAATTGGCAATGTTGCACACGCTGTCCACGCTCACCCCCAGCCTGACTTGGTGAGGCTACCAGCTCCCGATACGCCCGTCGCAAAAGATGCCTCGTCTCCATCCCCTAGGCCCGCCTATCCTGTCCGTGAGCCGAGTCAGAGACATCAGTTATATCCCTCGACTCAACAGATGCCATCTACGTCCAGCAACAACGGCGGCGGTCCTGTGCTTCCGCGAAGGACTTCCAGGGGTGGCGGCGGCGGCTACACATCACTTCCCACCAATCCCCAACCTTTCGCAGGAGACGCCCCTGTCCCTGCGACTAGCGAGGAGTGGAAAGACCGAGGCGCTGCTGTTGGTGTGCGGCGAGAGCTGGATGCAAGCGGCCGCCCTATCGTTCGACAAATCAAGAAAGGAGTCCGTGATTTCTCGTTTGGTCGCGTTCTCGGCGAGGGATCATACAGTACCGTCTATCTGGCCACCGACCGTCAAACACTCAAAGAGTATGCCATCAAAGTTCTGGAAAAGAGGCACATTATCAAAGAAAAGAAGATAAAATATGTCAACATCGAGAAGAATACCCTTAACCGTCTCACAGAGCACCCGGGCATCGTTCGCCTTTACTACACTTTCCAGGACGAAACTTCGCTTTACTATGTGCTTGATCTGTGCAGTGGTGGCGAGCTGCTCGGTGTGCTCAAGAGGACAGGTACCTTCGACGTTGATTGTGTGAGATACTACGGTGCCCAGATTCTCGACGCGATAGATTACATGCATTCGCGAGGCGTCATACATCGTGACCTGAAGCCCGAAAATGTTCTTCTTGACGATCAAATGCACGTCAAGATTACTGATTTTGGAACTGCAAAGCTCCTCAGTGATCCACGTGGTTCTAAGGATCCAAACCTCGAGGACCGAGGCCGAGGAGTACCGGATTCGGACAACCGGGACGGCGAGGATGGCCGTGCGGCCTCTTTCGTAGGAACAGCCGAATATGTGAGCCCCGAGCTCCTTACACACAAGAATGCCTGCAAGGCTAGCGATCTGTGGGCCTTTGGATGCATTCTCTATCAACTGTTAGCTGGGAGACCGCCCTTCAAGGCCGGCAGTGAGTACTTGACGTTTCAGAAAATTGTCAATTTAGAATATGAGTTCCCTTCTGGTTTCCCACCTTCGGCGCGGGATTTGGTCGAGCGGTGTCTGGTGCTTGATCCAGCTAGGAGGCTGACTATAGAGCACATCAAGAACCACGAGTTCTTCAACGGGCAGCAATTTGGAAGATTTCTCTGGAGAATGAAGGCGCCGAGGTTGCGACCATACATCCCTCCCACCCAAGAACCCACAATCATTCAACTCAACAATTTCGCGGCCAATTCCACCTCCAACTCCCGAACACAAGCGCAATCTCAATCACAACCTAATGCCTCTAACGGAAATAACCGCCCAGCTCGCATTATTACTGAGTTGCCGCCGCCGACTCAACTAGATATTGAGTGGTCCCCGGTCCTTACGAAAACCAACGAGCGTATTTTGAAGCTCGGAGACTTGATGGTCGTTTCGACCCCGTTGCCTAGTGGATCCAACGGGAAAGGTCCCGATGAAGGCCATAGGAAGCTATCCCGGTTCTTTGGGGGGAGCACGACCAAAAAAAGACAACGCCTTGTCATGGTGACCTCAAGTGGCCGCATCTTACTTGCTCCAGCCGGTGGCGAAGAGAAGCGGGCAAAGCAGGAGCTCTCCCTCCTATCACCAGATACTTCGTGGAGAAGCCAACAAGACGCTAAAGGACAACTTGTATGGTGTCTGGATACGGTAAGGTTTCCCTTTGGCTCTTCTCTTTTCTCTCTTTTCCTTCCTTTCTTACAAAAAGGCTTCCGACTCACACTTTTATTTTATAGGGTGGACAACATTTTACTTTCGAAGAGATGAAGACATCATCAAGTTCAGACGGTGGTCGTACCTTTGCTGAAGAGTGGATCGAGAGCTTAGAACGGGCCAGAGATCTAGCAATTTCGCAGAACCCTGCATCGGATAACGCCTTTGCAGACATGCCTTCAGCAGTATCAAGTCCATCAAGCACTTTGGGGGGTCGAGGCAACTATCCCGATGGCTTTACGGTTGGTGATCGATCTGCCCGCGGTCATCTGAGCAAAAGCCAAGCAAGCCTCGATGAGTCCACACCAAAAAAGAATCGTTTCAGCAAAAGGCAATCACGAAACGGCCTAGGGCCCGCCTTCTAGTGCAAAACAGGGCGACACTTTGGGAATCTTGCTGGAGGCGGGATTATCTTCATCCTAGGATATGTTGCCTCTAATCCGTCATGATCGGTATGATCATGGCACTCACAGCGAGGCGCACTCCCAAGGATTTCGCTTCTGTTATAGGAACAGTGTGTCTTCTTTTTTCCTCGTCTTCCTCTCTCTTTTTTAATTTTTCTTCTCTGAGCATTGAATGGCGGGATCGTACCAGTCAAGAGCTGACTGACGTGCATTAGAATATGGTAGCTGGTGTACTTGGGTTGTCATTCCTCACTTTGATGACTCAATCAATGCGTCTTTTCTCTTAGCCCAGTAGATAAACGTAGCTGCTTGTTGAGCTGGGTAAGGTCTCGACTTGGAGAGATCTGGATCAAATGCCCTGGATGATTCAGTGTTTGTTGGGCGGTACTTTGATAGTTCCGTCCGTGGAATGACAACTTACATTCGAGAGGAAGTGTGCATGCATGTTAGTTTTGCGTTTGCACCATTATTCGTTGAAGGGGCCACAGTTGCAAGGTAATATGGGATCTAGGTCGTCACAGCACGCATTTTGGGAATACTACTTGAGTATAAAAGTATTAACATGCGGTTAATTAAAAAAAATCACCTCTGTTTCTAAATCATAGACGTGCGAGCCAACATGCGAAACCGGGTTGGGAAGATCACGTGATATCGAAAGATAGATCATGTTGTCTTCGCGATGTGACACGACGCGGTGCGTTGGCCATCGTTCCACTAACACACAATTGCTGGACCCATACGGGACCTGCGGCCACATAGAAAACATGCAGCCGCAATTTCGCGCATACGCGCAACAGGCGCCGCAAAGATCGCCCCATGCGCCGAATCAACGTCGTGGAGGAATCGGTACGCCAGCTTCTCTATTTCAAGTCCTTTCGGAACCCTCTCGCTGATCCAGCCCCAAGGTCCCATGATGTCTTCAGGGCCACATCCCTCTGTCCCTCTCACTCAAGCCCAAATAGCCCAGCAACAACAGGCCCAGGCGCATGCCAGTGAACTAGCCAAACGCCGGAGCCGCAAAGCCACCGACAAAAACATTCCCGATGGCGTCGAGGACTGCATTATCGACCCGGAAGCTGTGAAGCGATATGGAGAGATGAGGGAGGTTGAGAGATTGCTCGACGCTACAACAACTCGGAAACGACTAGACGTATTCGACAGTGCGAAGCGTAATACCAAGGTTTGTTATTATCCATCCCCAGTCCCATCTGTTGCTAACAACATTTCAGCTGCGCAAAACACTTCGAATCTGGATAAGCAATACCGTCGAGGATCAGATCTGGCAGGGGAATGGCCTCAATGTAGACTCGTTTGATTTCACGCCAGCTATGGAAGCATCCTATCGCGTGAAAATCGAAGGCCATATCCTGGATGAGGTCGAAGGTGACGAGAAGAATGAGGAGTGTAAAAAGCTTGAAGATCCTGATGTCGCTTCCACTGCCGTCGCAGACAAGATGGAAGAAGACGATCCTTCAGCGCGAAAGCCTAAGACAACAGTGTCAAGTCACAGCAAGCCTAGGTTCTCGCAACTTTTTCAGGCCCTCTCAGTTGACTTTGATCGTTCTCGTTTTCGCAATGGCGCGGAACAGAGCGTAGAGTGGAAGAAACCCAACTCTTCTTTGCGAAACCAAACGACGTCTACCTTGCCTGCTGCGGCCGACTTCGACGAGCTTACGTTCAAACGCAATGGCGATGAAGATATGAACATTACCATCAATCTCTACCGATACGAAGTGCCTGAACGATACCAGCTTAGTGCCGAGTTGGCAGATGTCGTCGATATGCCTGAAGCAACACAGCAAGAAGCAGTAATGGCACTTTGGGAATATATTCGGCTATCGGGTTTGCAGGAGGACGAAGAAAAGCGAAATTTTCGTTGTGATGATCTTTTGAAGAAGGTCAGGACAACCAACCACACCCTTTATAGTCACATCCATGTGGGGATTGGCTAACACTTGTTTTAGGTCATTGGACGAGACGCAGGTGGCATTCCCATGCTCAATGAGTATGTAATGCCGCACCTCCACCCTCTACCTCCAATTGCTCTACCATACACCATTCGCGTGGATGAGGAATTCCATAGAAATCCTCAGCCCACTGTGTATGATGTTCAGGTTTTGGTGGAAGACCCATCGCGGGCTACACTGCGACCTCTGATAAGCAATCCCCAGTATGCGGACATGCTCAAAGAGGTCACCGCGTTAGACGATCAATTGGCCAAGCTTGTGCAGGCAATTTCTTTGTCTAAAGCTAAACACTCTTTTTTCGCATCCCTGAGTGAGGATCCCGCCAATTTTGTAAAGAGTTGGCTTAGTTCCCAGAAACGCGATCTTGAAATTATCATGGGTGAGGCAGCAAGCGGTTGCGAGAACGTCACTGGTGATGAATGGCGACGAGGCGGGAGCAATAGTGTTTGGGCCTCTCAGAATGCTCGGGAGAGTGTCAATGTTTTATTATCGAGACAGCGCTGAAGCCCAGGATGTTACTGGTGCAAGCCGGTTAGGAGTTGTGGTTTCAACAAGGTCTGTTTTTTTTCATTATGTGGTAATGGGTGGGCGTTGGCGAGAGCGGGTACAATAACAACACATCACAATCCGTCCAGTTAGAAGGACGATAGAGGGGAGACTCGGGGAACGCTGCCTAAATCTACGTTTGGCTTTGGTTAATGGGACAGCCACATATGCATGACGCATGGTGATAACTTGCGATATTGTGAGATAGTCAGCTGTGTAACAAGAGCCCCAATGTTATCGTAATCCGCTATGACCCACAATGATCTAAACAACGCCCCAGGAAATTAACCAGCAAGAGCAACCCTATCAAAGTACAAGCAGCGCCTATGTATTTATTCATATAATCATGTATTAGGTTGAAAGCAGATAAATCCCCTGATCTCCCCGGACAGTATCGTTATCGCTGAGGAGCCACCGGGCTTGGGGGCATATTTCGAATTTGCTTTATCAAGAACTCCCGTTCATCAATGAATTGTTCATCATCGGTACGATCCTCCAAGAAATGCCCGAGAAAGGTGAGAAGCTTTTCGCGGTTCATGAGCAGGATCTTCTGAACAGCGATAGATTTGTGTGGATTTGCCACGAAGACCTTGAATACGTGAAAACCTTCGTATTGGACCATTTTCCTATCGTCTCGGAGCAAATTCATGCATATCTTTAGATGCTCCCCACGGTCGACGTACGCTGTCATGACACTGTAGTTGGAACGATCCAGAAGTATTTCGCCGAGGAGCTTAATGGATTGACGTTTGGTGACGTAGCTACTTGATTGCACCAATATGTTGTTATACTTGTCAAAGAAAAGGTCGAAGTTGGTGGAAAGGTATTTTGGAACTAAATCTTTGTGTCGTGTCAGGAGCTCCTAGCAGCCGTTAGCATTGTTGTTCATCTAACAACAGTAAAAGCCAAGGAGTTCCTAACCCGAAAAGTCGTGAAAGCATCCGCAGCAACCTCGAAGGAGCTCTTGTTTATCCAGTCGAAGAATCTCCAAAATACTCCTCTTCCGCTCTGTGGTCGATCTCGATCAATGGCGTTAAGCCCTTTGGAACTGGAGCCTGGTTCATCGCCATCGTCGTATAAAATGATAGCAGCAGCAGCCTCGTTCTTGAGGAGTTCCCGCAGAACTGACCCTGCCGGCGTGGCGCTTTCCTTATGGTCGTAGGCTCGGCACAGCTCGACGAGAACTTGTGGGCGGTTGCAGACCACATATGATAGAGCAATAGGGTCACTCTTGGGGGCTGCTGCAGCCGGCCGGAAACGGAAGACGTAGGAAAAGATGACTTGAGCATCCTTCCGGGATTCAAAGGGTAGTCGGTATAGGTTGGTCGCAAGGAGATGGAGAAGATCTTCGTCAATCAGGCCGGTGACTAGCTGGTAGATCTGCTCGGGTGAGCTGTCGGTCTCTTCCGTCATGTTAACGCACCAACAGGAGCAGCTTAGGGGGGAGAGGGAGAAAAGCGAGGCAAGGGCGAGATTGAAGTTTCATACCTTGAGTGCCCTGAAGAACGACTTTCATCTGACTGAGCACACGAGCTAGCTCTTCGGCCTGGTGATGTTAGAGGAGAATACCAAAGCGCTAATGAGAGTTCGATGACCTACTTTGGACGCTCCATTGGGACCTTCGAGCTTCAAAATATGCTCGCGAGCTTGCCGGGGAAGATCAGCAGCTGCTCGAGACCTAACTCTACCAAACAAGAAAGACATCGCGAAGTGGTTTCCCAAGGCTGATATCGAGCCTGAAGGCGTGTGGAAAATAGATGTTGGAGGCTATCCTATGACCCCTGGCTAGCTATAGAATAACCACGAGGACATAAGCGCAATAGGTTTCAGTTGGCGTCGTTTGATGTGTCTCTCAGGTACTCAATGTTCGGTAAGTTGGTTGTGCATCGTCATCACCGGGGATACCAGGTTGTGGCACATAGATACCTTGTACCCGTCCTCATCTCTTATCCACTAAGCAGCATAGTCTGTAATTAATATTGCCGCTCTGAGCCTAGCGCACAGGAGATTTTTCATCAGTCTTGCACATGGAGGATGAAGGCGCACACCCCACTTCCGGGGCAAGAAAGAGTGAGGGGCACACTGAACCCCACCATCTCTCCCTGACTCACCAAGTCGAAAACCACTTCTTTCAACCTCTCACTGTCAAGAAGTCGAGGTTGAGTGAATGCCAGATGCTCTTGGGTGAAACGTAGACTCAACTGTGTCGTCGATTTGTGACTTCCCTCGCTCATCAATATACCTTCTAGCGCGAGAAAGGTTGGCATCATGTCCATTGATTTCCCCAAGGAGGAGGAGGTCATCATCGAGCGATGGCGAGCTATCAACGCCTTCCATCGTCAGGTATGTACAACTTGATTTATTCTCTATTTTATTGACGGATTTATTTCTGATGTCATGTCACAGCTAGAATTGTCCGCCGGTCGCCCACATTATACCTTCTATGACGGACCACCGTTCGCCACTGGTTTGCCTCACTATGGACATCTGTTGGCGTCCACAATCAAGGATATCATTCCTCGTTACTGGTCTATGAAGGGGTATCATGTTGAGCGCAGATTTGGCTGGGATACTCATGGGCTACCGATCGAGCATGAGATTGACAAGAAGTTGGGCATCTCTGGGAAAGCCGCTGTGGAGAAGCTGGGAATTGGAAAGTATAACGAGGAATGCCGTTCCATTGTCATGCGCTATGCAGCAGAATGGCGTACTACTGTGGAACGTCTAGGACGTTGGATCGATTTCGATAATGACTACAAGGTGAGCATGCCCTTATACCTAGCTGCACTGCCAGGACCGATCAATAACGCTGACTGATCCGTTGAGACAATGGACCCCAAGTTTATGGAATCACTGTGGTGGGTCTTTAAACAGCTCGTCGATAAAGGTCAAGTGTACCAAGGCTACCGCGTAATGCCCTATTCTACGGTGTTGACAACGGCGCTGAGCAACTTTGAGGCCAACCAGAACTATCAAGATGTCACAGATCCTGCCGTTGTAGTATCGTTCCCACTTTTGGATGATCCCGAAACCAATCTTTTGGCGTGGACAACAACCCCCTGGACTCTGCCGTCACACACAGGCCTCGCAGCTCACCCCGACTTCGAATATATCAAGATCAAAGACGGAAAGTCTGGAAAGACCTACATTATTCTTGAAAATCTATTGGGTACACTATACAAAGACCCCAAAAAGGCCGACTTCACCGTTATCAGCAAAATCAAGGGAAAGGACATGCTTGGATGGAAGTATCAGCCTTTGTTTGATTACTTCTGGGACGATTTCAAAGACGTTGGATTTCGGGTCTTGAATGCCACCTATGTGACAGCAGATAGTGGCGTGGGAATCGTTCATCAAGCCCCAGCATTTGGTGAAGATGACTACAACGTGGCTCTTGAAGCCGGCATCATCAATGAAAACCGTCCGCCCCCAGATCCAGTTGATGACACAGGCCATTTTACTGACCGTGTCCGCGATTTTGCCGGAATGCACGTCAAGGAGGCCGACAAGCATATCATCAAGTATCTCAAGAATACGGGTCGACTTGTCGTCGAGTCTCAGATCCGGCACTCGTACCCCATGTGCCCACGGTCTGACACCCCACTCATTTACAGGGCCGTGCCGTCCTGGTTCATTCGGATTCCGGAGATCATTCCCGACATGCTTAAAAACATCGAAGATTCTCACTGGGTGCCGGCTTTTGTCAAGGAGCGCCGTTTCGCCAGCTGGATCCAGAATGCTCGCGACTGGAACGTGGGAAGAAATCGCTACTGGGGAACACCAATTCCACTCTGGGTGAGCGAGGACCTGGAGGAGCGAGTTTGCGTTGGGAGCATTGCCGAATTGCGCGAACTCAGTGGCTACACCGGTGAATTAGAGGATATTCATCGGGACAAGATCGACCACATTACTATCCCTAGCAAAATGGGAAAGGGTGTCTTGAGGCGTGTTGAAGAAGTGTTTGACTGTTGGTTTGAGTCGGGTAGCATGCCTTACGCCAGCCAACACTACCCATTCGAGAATGTTGACAAATTCAAGCATTGCTTCCCGGGAGATTTTATTGCCGAAGGCTTGGATCAAACACGGGGTTGGTTCTACACTCTCCTTGTGCTTGGTACTCACCTGTTCGGCTGCTCGCCATTCAAGAACTGTGTGGTGAACGGCATTGTTCTCGCGGAGGATGGAAAGAAGATGTCGAAACGGCTAAAGAACTACCCCGACCCAACCATTGTGATGAATAAGTATGGCTCAGACGCTTTGAGACTCTATCTCATCAATTCTCCGGTTGTGCGGGCAGAGCCCTTGCGATTCAAAGAATCCGGGGTCAAAGAAGTTGTGCAAAAAGTATTATTGCCCCTTTGGAACAGTTACAAGTTCTTCGAGGGCCAAGTTGCCCTCCTCAAGAAGGTTGAGGGAGTGGATTACATCTGGAATCCGGGAATGGAATCAAACAACAACAATGTGATGGACCGTTGGATCCTGGCGAGTTGCCAAAGCCTATTGCAGTTCGTCAACGGTGAAATGAAAGGTAGTTCACACCCACTCTTCTTCCCCCATAGTCATGGACTTTTGACGCTCCAGAGCTTCCGCTGACATCGATGACAGGCTACCGGCTGTATACGGTGGTACCTCGGCTACTCGAGCTCATCGATAACACAACAAACTGGTATATTAGATTCAACCGCCGTCGCCTCAAAGGTGAGAATGGAGTGGAAGATACCCAGCATGCACTCAACGCTCTTTTTGAGGTCCTCTTTACCCTTTGCCGTGGACTTGCCCCCTTTACACCGTTTCTATCAGACACGATATATCTCAAGCTCCTTCAGCACATCCCGAAAGGCTTGCAGGGTGAAGACCCTCGAAGTGTACATTTCCTACCCTTCCCCGAGGTGAGGCAAGAGTTGTTTGATTCTGAAGTTGAACGTAGGGTTTCGAGGATGCAACGGGTTATTGAACTCGCTCGTGTGTCGCGAGAGCGCAGGAGCATTGGACTCAAAACACCGCTCAAAACTTTAGTTGTGATACACTACGATCAACAGTACTTGGATGATGTCAAGTCGCTCGAAACATACATCACAGAGGAGCTCAACGTCCGAGATCTAATACTAACAGGGGATGAAGCCAAGTACAATGTTCAATACAGCGTCACTGCTGAGTGGCCAGTATTGGGTAAGAAGCTCAAAAAGGACATGGCGCGGGTCAAGAAGGCTCTTCCCACATTGAGCAGTGAACAGGTACAAGGCTACCTACGCGACAAATACATCGTGGTGGATGGCATCCGCTTGGAGGAAGGGGACCTTGTTGTACGCCGAGGTGTTAAGGAGGATGAAACGTCCAAGATGCTTGAGATCAATACGGACAGTGATGTATTGACGATCTTGGATTCGGAGATATACCCCGAACTAGCGCAAGAAGGTCTTGCTAGAGAAGTCATCAACCGGGTTCAGCGTCTTCGTAAGAAGGCTGGGCTACAACCAACCGACGATGTGAGAATGGAATATCAGGTTCTGTCGGACCCAGATAGCATTGGACTGGAAAGCGTCTTTGGGTCACAGTCGGCGAGCTTCGAGAAGGTTCTTCGACGGTCAATTGAGAAGCGCCAGGATGGAGACGTCAGTGAGTTGATTGCAGAGGAGGAGCAAGAGATTCAACAAGCGACATTGCTCCTGCGACTTTTGAGGATTTGAGTGTCTCGTTTCGATGCCCTCGAACTTCTTCAGTCAGGGAGAAATACAAAGGCATGTGGTTCTAGAGATTCTAGATACATAACGCAAAAAAAAATGCGGGAATCAGAATATCGAAGATTATGTTTTCTTCGCAGCTGACTGTTATGTGGTTGTGGTGAGACTAGCTCATGAAAGAGAGTGGGAACAGGGAGACACTCACTAGGTAGCAATTTTTGAGTCTCATGAACTCTTTGGCGCATTTATCTTTATCGACTATATTATAATCTGCGACAATACATTTCCCATATACCGTGGCCTAGTGAATCAACATCAAGAAGTCATTTAGGGCTTAATGATGAACACACACCTCTGCTGCGCACTTGGAGGCCGCTTTTGCGAGTTTCTGAATGGGACGATTGGTTGCACGGCCCATTTTGACTGTGGATGATCGGATGGCAGCCGATATGATCATCCAGGTCCCCTTTGGCTATTCGCTACCGATTATCGGACCACGTTGATGCAGGCCCTTGATGAAGATGACTAGTAATGATAAAAAGTACGGAGTATGTACAATGGCGGTGTCTTGCTAATGAACATACAGTGCTATTTCCACGGTATGTTTTTTTCGGCTGCTCCACACCGTTAGGGGCTCCATGCTCTAGGTCAGTGCAAAGAAAGGTACGAGTACCTACGAGTACCGCATCTCATACCACACGCGACGCTGTCGAAGCTGCTGCTTTCACACTTGGCTTGAAAGGGCACGCTCAGCATTGAACTTCATCTTTCTTTCTGTCGCTGTTTCTCATCCTGCAGGCTCATCCGCCCCAGATAGGAGCTATCCATCCCTCTCCCGAATTCGAGTTCCTCCCGCCGCGTTCAAAGGAGCCTTGCTATCGAGCCTGGCGCGCGTCGCATTCGTTGGCTATATTGAATATGGATCAATAACAGACAAATGCTCGCCTCAAGTGAGCATGCAACCAACTTCCTATTTTGTGTCTTTTACTTACAAGCTTGAAGTGGCACTCATGCAGCCTCAGTATCAGGAAATTGACACGGTTTCCGTCCCGGACAATGTCCTTTCCGCATCCCCTAGTTTGGCTCCCTCAAGTCAGGAGCCTTACTATTCTAACCATGGTACGACCCTTCGGCTCCATCTGTATATTCTCCTGGCTAAGTTGTTCACTAGATATCGCCATCTTGCATGCTGTCATCACAGCAGCTCAGGAACTGCTCGATCACTCCGCGACGCCTAAGCCACTACCCGCTGCTGCTCTTTTCAAGGCCTATGACGAAGTCCTTCCTCAGCATGGCATTGATCCAGATTCCGATCACCATCTTTCAACTCTCGTCTTTCGTGTCGGGGGCGAACAAGGGGATAGCACCCTCTCCCAAAAGTTCCAGGCCATACTTGGCCGGATGGGCATTGTTCTTGAATTCGGCGATAATACCACTACGTCTTTGCATAGCCAGCGTTCGCATTCCATATCCCCTGCGCCGTCCCATTCCAGTCGCCCATATATTGCCCAAACAAAGGGTAGCGTGGGAGACAACGCATTGTATCAAAGGACTCGGAAGAGTAATATTATCTCCCAACCCGATACCTCAGTATTTGCGACTCTGCCGGCTGAAGCGGTGGATGTTCTGAACGATTTCGATAACGAAGGAGAAGGCACCGTCGCGTCTTCCGCGCTTGAGAAATTGCGAAATCTCATAACCCAGCATGCATCAAATCATAATCACGACGACCCGGTCGTTGGATCTGAACGACCCCTCGTTGAACTACAGGCTGAAGATGTCCTCCCCATGGGAAATAATGAATCTACCAAACATTCGCCAATTCGAGGAGAAACAGCAACTCAATACATCCCTCCTCACAACGTGAGACAAGCTACACTTGCTTTGGCGATAGATCGATGGCGTGCTGCCATGAGCCAACAACGCAAATGGAGGGCTGACAACTCCGCACCTAACCGAGAAGACGACATGGGCAGTCAAGTTCGAACCCATGACAAGGATGAGGATCCAATCCTACCTGAAGGGAATAACTGCTCTCATGTTGACGTTCAAACTAACCCAAGCACGGTAACGAGGGTACCCGATATGAACAAAGTCGAAAATAAGAAGCATCAGGAGTCGCATGTCGTGCTGGATGACTTCGGCAAAGAAAGTCCTCATGTAGTACCGCTGGACCGAGGAAACATTACACCGAACAATTCCATAAACACCAAGGTTGATACTTCAGAGCAAAGACACGAGCAACTACTAAGTCGTGCGGCCCGAGCGAGGGAGATTTACCTCGCGAGTAAAGTGTTTAATCACTGGGCTGACCGAACTGCCACAAGACTAGAGCGAGAAGGTGTTGCTAGAAGACACATGGTTCGATTTCGCTGTTTCCGAGGATGGAGTCAAGCACCAAGCTCCAGAGCGCCTGTTATCGATCAGCTGAGGACAATTACAGCGGTTCAGAAGCTACAGCGTGCTGTTGCATACCAGGAAGAACAGCTCAGTATTGCAGCCTCGGCGATTGCGCAAAGTTATCGCCTGAAGGTGGCTCTTCGAATTTTCGAGCAATGGACGCGCCACCTAATGATAAATGTTTCCCGCCAGAGGAGTATTCAGAGGACTAAGAGCAATGTAGTGACGGCATGGACGTCCCAGGCAACGGAAAATACATCAATTGGACATGCAGTTTTGAAGCGAAAGGGGCACCATGACAAATTAGGCGCATTGTCGAAGTGGCGATATCAAGCACGGTTGAGCGCCAGGCGACTTGGCGCAGCCCGCCAGGTTGGGGCTCTACGTCTTTCATTTGATCATCTCGGAGAGTGGTGGGATCAAGCCGAAGTGAAGAGACGGGCTTTGGCTTGCCAAGAAAGTTCATTAATGAAAGCAGCTAGGAGTGCCTTCGACATTTGGAATCTTCGAGTACGAGTTCAGGCTTTCCGTTGGAGGAACGAATATTTGTCCGTAACTCGTGCGCTACACAAGTGGCAGGGGACTTCTGTGGAGGATAGATGCAGACAAGACAAAGCCGCCAGAAACTTCGAAAAGCAGTGCATATCCAAGTTTCTGGATGCTCTGGTGCGATCAAACGAAAGCCATGCACAACTAGAGCATCTGGACAGTCGAGCAAGACTGTTTATTGTCGTGACGCGAGTAATGCCCGTGTTGGACGTGGCTGTGGAAAAGCGCAAGACTCAAGTCAAGGAGACCCTGAGGCGTTACCTCATGATGAGATACACAGAAGTCTCGTCAGCAAGGAAGAAACGCAAATTCTATGGAGTGTTGGATCATTGGAGGGCAATGACGGCTCATATGCACGAGAAGATCGAACTTGCAGCAATCGTCGAGACAGATCGCAACGCTCTACGACTCCAAAACGCTGTCGCGAAATGGAGAAAGCGTACCCGTGGGGATGCGCGACTTCAACTCATAACCAGCCAATATCACAGGCAAGCTTGGCTGGCGACATGGAGGGATTTCACTCAAGAACACGAGCAACAAGACATGCAATGTTGGGAATCGTGGGCAACGGGTAAACAGCGTCAATATCTAAAAGAATGGTCCATTTCATCTTTGCAGCGAAGCGGACAGGCCCACACTGCAATTATGGTTCAACAAAAATACTACGGCGAGAAACGCAATCGAACTTTTCATCAATGGAGGCAAGCGTCTGGAAATGATAGGGATGCTCCATTGGGGCTGGATATGCGATTTACACCGAAGCCCGAGTCGTTTGGTGGACACCGGAACGGCTGGAGGACACTCTCTGCACGTCGGCATCTTTTAAAAGAGAGTCTGCATGAGCGAGATATCACAACTGGTCTTGTTGAAACTCCGACCCGGTGGACCGGGGTGCCGATGTCCATGTCCTTTGCTCTAACATCTCGGCTGATGCCACCAGTGAGAGAAACGGACGAAGAATCAGTTCTTTTCAGCGGCACGGAGGAAGCTGACTTACCAAAATCGCCCAAAAAGGCAGGCTTACCCTCTACCACGCCTCGAGCACCGGTGCCGGCGCACCTAGAACTAGATACATTGCCGTCCCATGACAGCAAATCAAGGCGGTTCGGCAGTAGCGTAACTATGAGATCAGTGCGTATGAAAGCAGAGTCGCCATCGAAAGGGCCGTCTACTTATCTCCCTGGTGTATCAACGCCTCGTTCACGCATGCATCAACCTCGCGATGCGTTTCAGCGGCCCTCCCAAGAAATTGCTCCCAGGCATTCCGGCAAGCGGTCGGAAGGGATGCAAGCTCCAGAATCTAAACCAATAGCACCGATCGATTTGAGTAGGTCATCGAGGGTACAACTACGCCATTCGATGTCGGCTGTCACATCCCAGCCTCCTGCCCCCCCCAAGGGCCGCGGCAGGGTTTCGATCACCGTGGCCCCAACACAACGGGCAACGAGCCCACTCCAAATCCTCAACAATAAGCAGAACAACGAAGCAAGGACGGCAGAACTAGTGTCGAGGACTTGACGTTGAGGAAGACTATTCACTGTATGGGCCATGATTTGATATGCCCATGCAATTGTATCATGGGATCCGGACGCATAACGTGACCAAATTAGCTACATATCCACATATCTGTGGAAGAGGATGTTATTACAAGGTGATGTATAAAGTGCATTCTAAATCGTGTATTCCGGATAGGAAGTTTGTCGAGGGCATTCAACTGTACCTAGGTAGGCCGGTTGCTGAGAAAACAGGTAGATATGTACTATGAAGTAACTACCTATAGTACCTTTGTTTTCAAGTCTTCATGAATTCTACTTAGTAAGTACCTAGGGATCCCCGATTCTGGTTGCCGAGTATTATGTGCTATCTGTAGGTACTTCATAGATGCGTACTATGAATACTACTATCTACCAGGTACCAGATAGGCAGGTAGGTAGGTCTGCAGTACTCCGTACCTCTTCGTACTATACGAAGTAGCGTTTTATCCCTGAGCGTGCTTTAGTAGTGGAGTGGGAATTGACCTCGCATCCTGCTTTGAACTGTTGACTGTCATCCCGTCTTCGCCGTGCAACAGTAGTAGTATCTAGATGATTGGGGAAACAAAGTTCCGCACACTTTTCTTAACAATTACCAAGTAAGTAGGTCAGTTGCCGAAGGGCGCAGAACTTTCTGACCTCCATTAAAGACACTTATATACCTAATTATACAGTGGGGAGAAGAGAGTTTCGGTAACTTTTGTAAGGCAACTCTATAATACAAAATTTACCGAAACTTTTTACGGAGTACTCTATACGTGGCACTATATTAGCTGTACCATACTATAGGGCTATACGGAGACCTGTAAATAGTATTTTTATGTGCTAAGGCCTGGTATGGAGTACTTTATACTTGGTATGTATACCGCTCCAGCGTACGGAGTACTCCGTACCAATGTGCCTCTACTCATAGTTAGAGGTACCTTGGTACCTGTAGGGTACTAGTACTATTAAGGTAGTGCCCTTGAGGAGCGTCTGTACTAATCTACCTCTCGGAGTAAATTATGACGCGTGCCGGCGCTCTCACTGATGCATGCACGTCATTTCCATGGACGATTCGTGAATGAACTTCGCAGCCCATTCTCAGCAATGTGCACGATCCATATTCTCTTGGTAGTATGAGCGCCGTCCTGCCTGGCAAGCCGCAGTCAAGGCTCCAAGGTCTGACTACAAGCTTCTGGAACAACCTCAATATCAATGTGAGCTCGGTACAAACACGACACATCACAGTTCTTCACTAACATCTCCTGACTGTAGGCATACATCAGTGGTAATGCCTTCACCATCCTCAATGGATCGCGAACACTACTTCAAACTATATACGACGAGGACGAACAACCATTGCAGGCCATAGCCATCGACGAGGGCACAGGGAAAATTGCGACCGGTACTGTCACTCAAGTTCGGGTCTACAAGCCACTAGGATTGCGAGAGGACGCATTAAAGGTTCCCTTTCCCGACAATTCTACAAAATAGGATATAACATCTCACATTTCATTAGTGGGCCTTGGAATTGTCCGTTGACATCTCGCATCATAACGCAAAGACATTCTGTGCGTTATCCTGGGGCAGTTCAGAGGAGCTTCTGGTCGCCGGGGATTTTCTGGCTCTATTTCGCACAAAGGGAAAGCCAATATGCTCTTGGGAGGAAAACCTTCCCAATCCAGCAAAGTCGGCTGCACTTTCGTTCGACTCGGCCTATGTCGCTTCGATTTCTCACCATGATCGGCTGGCCAAAGTCTGGCGCCGACTGACATATGGTCCTGACGAAGTTCTCTTTGACCTATCATATCTCTGCCACCCTGATATTGTAACTGCCATCAGGTGGCGCAAGCCATTTCATCTCGAGCAAACAGCTGATAATGTGTTGTATACTTTCTGCCTTGATGGGTGTGTACGCGTTTGGACTCCAGTCGACACGCCCAATGGCTGGCAATGGCAGCTTTGGGGTAAAATCAACCTCAGCGAGTCCTTCAACGGAAACCCTATTGCCAAGGGCCCATGGTTTGTTTGTATTATTGATGGGCGTGACTTCACAGCCTCAGTGGAGAGAGCTGTTAAGGAGCGCATGGCGGATGACCAAAGCACTGACGATGTCGCTTTGGACCATCTGGTGGCCGTCGCAAATCGGAACCCAGAGATTTGTCTTGTTATTAATAGCTCTGGATTCCTCTCGGCTTGGGCCCTCGAAAATATTGGCACCAACATTGGCAATAGCTCCCAGATCTTCAACATTGCACAAGTCAGCTCGCGGCGCCTAGAACACTTTGGGGGTTTTATAAAGCCATCCAACTCTGCGCATGTGGAAATACAGACCTATTGCGACCGGCAGAGTGGACAGCTCCAAATCTTGCTTCATTCTTTTGATGGCAGAGTAGGCATTTTCTCCAGCAACGCTGCGGATTTGTTTGATCCCACTACTAATGACAAACGACTCCTACTACACACCATCTGGTCAGGGCATTCGGCCTCCATCAGAAAAATAATCCGCAATTTCAGCGGTCGGGCTGTAGTGTCGAGAACACGAAATGGTGAAACTATAGTGTGGAGCCATGTGTCAAGGAATTTAGGGACCACTCCATTTGGTCCTCTTGGTTTGACCCGTCGCAGCATCATACCTCAGGAAGGTCATATTCATCGTATATGTGTCCTCCGAAAAGGCCGCTTTGTTGTGTTTCTCCGTGATCAGAGCGTCTCACTTTGGGACTGCCGCTCTGAAACGGGAACTCCTCTTGCGCAGTGTCTTTATGAGATATCGGGGAAGCCCTTATGCCTTATTATTTTGCCTCGTCCACAAGCCTCAAATTACACGACGGCTCACATTGCTACTGTGACATCTGAGCGACATGGGATTGTATGGGAGGTCTGTCTCCCTCGTTTCTTCGAGGATTCTGAGACCATAGGGGGTGCCAGCATTCGAGAGTTCTGTCGGTTCGAATTAGAGGACGTTGAGGATTTAAAATACGTCCTTCCCGTCGACCCCGCAGGGTCTGTCCCTGTAGTGTCTGGGTTTCTTGATGTTTTTGCTCGCGATATTGCTTTGTCGTACACCAATTCCGGCAGAGTGGACTTCTGGACGGCTCGCGTGGATTTAGAGCACCGAAGTGTCGGTTGGTTATCAACATGTTGCACAGAAACCGGCCTTTCTAACCCAGCATTGGCCAGTGGCAGCATGCTGAAGAAGGTGGCATTGGTTAACTCCTCAAGGTCACAGCTTACCATTTGGGATATTGGTGGGTCTCGTCTCGAGTTTGAGGAAGATTACAAGATGCAGGATGCTATACAGGACCTTGATTGGACATCGACGCCAGACGCTCAATCCATCTTGGCTGTGGGGTTTCAATATCGCGTTGTCTTACTTTCCCAAATGCGATTCGATTATCTAAATAAAGGTCCAGCCTGGGCACCAATCCGAGAGATAAGCATTCGTGAGCTCACACCACACCCCATTGGAGATTCGACGTGGTTGGGTGATGGCCACCTAGTCATCGGTGCTGGCAATCAATTGTTTGTTTATGGTCGCCGTGTTGGCAGTTCTGACTCCCTCACTGCCGACCTAAGACTTCCGCATCGCAAAGACGGTACTTGGGATCTCTTTGAGGCAGTACAGAGGTTCAATGGTCCCGTCCCCGTGTTTCATCCCCAGTTTCTAAGCCAGTGCATTCTCGCCGGAAAAAGTGGTCTGGTTCGACGAATCCTTGTAGGGCTGCACCGAGCATTGAAATATCTTGTTCCAGGCGAGTCAGTAGATGATTATCTTGGGTTGGATCTGGAGGAGTTTTACATACCAACGGCTGTGCGTTATCCTCCCCCTCGAGCTGTACATCCAGCTGACATGGACTGTAGAGAACCCAAAGTCGGGCACACGACAAGATGGCGGGTTTCTACTTGGACGGCGACCACAGGGACGATGAAGATATATTCACCCATGAAATTGCTGCTTCGATCAATCAGAAGCTTACCAAATTGGGGATCCCCCAACTTTCCGGCCACGAGCAGATCCAGTTAATGGACATGATCGAATGTGTAGCTCTGGTGGAGCAGCAACGTCGCTCCATGGATGAAAACGGAGCCCGTTTCATGCTTTTTTCCCGTCAGCACGCCCTCCGCAAGGGACGTACTAATGAGATACAGCTCTCCTGGAGAGAGATTAACTGGGCATATCACTCAGGGAGCCAGGACATTCTTGTAGACTTTGTGTCCCGGCAGAACCATGGCAGTATGTTGTGGGAGCACGCACGTGAGAGCGGCATCTTCATGTGGCTCTCTGACATGCAAAGCCTTGTGGGTACACCCTAAAGTATCTGAGAAGTTGAGATGTCTGACACCCTACAGAAACGCCAATTCGAGGTGATTGCGAGGAATGAGTACACTAATAGCAAGGAGAAAACCCCAGTGGATTGCAGTCTCTTCTATCTAGCTCTCCGCAAGAAGACGGTGTTACAAGGCCTCTGGCGGATGGCAGGTGGGAATAAGGAGCAGACGGCTACCCAACGCTTGTTGGCAAACAATTTCGACGAGCCTAAGTGGCGGACAGCTGCCCTCAAGAATGCTTATGCGCTACTTAGCAAAAGACGTTTTAGTGAGTATATCTAACCAGCACAAAGTGATAGTTGCTCTCTAACGGACAGTAGAATACGCTGCCGCATTCTTCCTGTTGGCTGACCATCTCGAGGATGCTACTGAGATCTGTCTACGCCAGTTGAAGGATTTACAATTAGCGATTGCTGTCAGCCGGGTCTACGAGGGGGATGACGGGCCGGTCTTGCGTAAGCTCTTACAGGACGAGGTACTCCCCATGGCAGCTCAAGATGGCAACCGATGGCTCGCCTCCTGGGCCTTCTGGATGCTGGGCCGAAAAGATATGGCTGTGAGAGCTCTCATCGTGAGTAATGATTTGATTGGGGGAAGAGCATCACCAGAACATTAATCATCGTGGCAGACCCCCGTTTACACCCTCCTCGAAACACCTTGTTCGCCCGATTTTAAATCGCGTCTATTCTTGACAGACGACCCTGCTCTTGTGGTTCTCTACTCTCAGCTCCGACAGCAAACTTTGCAAACGTTGCATGGAGCGTCCAAGGTATCGCCTAAAGTAGAATGGGAATTTGTGCTTCACAGCGCCAAACTGTATGATCGAATGGGTTGCGATCTCCTCGGCCTTGATTTAGGTATGTATTGGAAAGCCTCACCGTACGGTATCGAACCATGAGCTGACGTCGTGTCAGTGCGGAACTGGGAGTTTCAGCAGTCGAGTATGGCAATGCTTGGGGGACAGATGAATCCACTGAAACTATTAAGACGGAGGAGCTCACTTGTTGTCAACGACCTCCCTCGATTGGAACTGCATGCGAAAGCTATGCCTGAGCATAAGGGAACGAAGCGTTCCTTGGCAGCGCCTGCAATTTTCCACGAGCCTGACGCAGCATCATTGTTTGACAGCTTCGGCTTATAGGCATGTATTTAAGGCGGCGTAAGGCGAGCACGCATTTGCGATGTGAGAGGGCATGTTGGGTACTTGTTTTTGCTGTTGATGAAGTTGACGATATATCACCGATGTTCCAGACCCCGTCATAAACATGCTCACAGTGTATCAAGTCTTTCGCAATCAAATTGCTCATGTCGCCATGATGCCCTCCCGAAAGAGTACCACTTCCTTATTCAATCAACCATCACAGAGGCCGTTCTGATTCTAATTCGTGATGGTGCAATACTCTGTAGAAATGCATACTGCTCACATGGGTGTGCCACCAGGAAGACATCGTTATCCCCTTCTTCCTAGACCAGTTTTCCAATGCGAAAGGCGCGATTAGTGGTGTAAAGAGGCAACAAAGGTACATGCATATTACCATCTAATAATACGAAGTACACCACCGGCATGCTGCTGCATCCCTCCTTTTCTCTCCTTTCTTTCTTTTTCCTTCAGTTCACAGTCCTGTGAATGGTGGGAACATTGTATTTATGTGGACCCGAGGGAGGTTTACTGAAGTTCTGACACATTAGTCATCACCGATGTCATCATCGTCCAGGACAACGAGCTACAAAACACCGAAGTTCCCAGGATTAATAATGTAGGTAGTATCAACACTGCAACACAACATTGTAGAAATCCAGCTCACTGTTCATTGCCCAAATACCGCGGGCCTCAGCTGCAATGGCACATCCATCCCCTCCGGGACAGAGCTTCACGGTCCGCGGCGTGGCTGCTGGCCTTGCTGTCGGCACCGTGATATGCGCTGCCAATATGTATTTCGGGCTTCAGACTGGCTGGGTATCTATCATGTCTATGCCAGCTAGTCTCATGGGTTTTGCCATCTTCAAATTACTCCGACCTCACCTTCGCTTCCCTTTTACGCCCGTCGAGAATGTGCTGCTGCAGAGTGTTGCCTGTGGAATGGCTATTATGCCACTTGGCTGTGGCTTCGTGGGCGTTGTCAGTAAATGGCCATCCACATGCTCGAGTTCCTTCGCCCTAACTATATACAGATCCCTGCCATAAACTACCTGCTGGAACCCCATGAGCGTGGGCCGCTATCACTCAGCATGTGGCAGCTCATCATATGGTCCCTGGGACTTTGCTACTTTGGTGTTGTCTTTGCTGTGCCGCTGTAAGTATAGACCCTGGTCGATGACTTTCCAAGTAAGCTAAGCATCTTGTGCCCCATGGTGTAGACGCCGGCAAGTCATTATAAAGGAACGGTTGAGATTCCCAAGTGGCTTCAGTACCGCTGTCCTCATCTCCATTCTTCACGGTCAAGGTCGTAGATCTACGAAACAAGAATTGGATATGGCTGCCCAGGGTGGCTTTGCCAGCCTGATTCCGCGAGAAGGTCCCCCCGACCCAGATATATCCAGCTCTGTCGTCGGTGACGAACACGATGGCGAGGATGTGGAGGAGACGGATTGGGCATACAACATGAGGCTCCTGCTGGTATGCTTCATTGTCTCTGGCATCTTGACTGTTTGCAACTACTTCTTCCCCGTCTTGCGGGATATACCAATATTCGGTTCCTTTGCCGCCCAGACTTGGCTCTGGACGCTGAACCCCAGCTTGGCCTACGTCGGACAGGGCATCATTATGGGCACTGAGACAACTCTGCACATGACTCTCGGCGCCGTTGTTGGCTGGGGTATCCTCAGTCCCTTGGCTAAAGTGAAGGGCTGGGCTCCCGGACCTGTGGACGATTGGGAGCATGGCAGCAAGGGGTGGATAGTTTGGGTATCGCTGGCTATCATGCTTGTAGATGCCGTTGTTAGCCTTGCCTATGTAGGCCTTCGCCCTCTTATTGACACCTATGCTGCAGATCTTCTAGTCTCCTTGGAAGACCGTATCAAACAGAGCAGGATCATGGCACTGCTTCCACGCACCTCCCACCGCTATTCCCTGCTTGCTGGCCAAGAAGAGGGTCAATACCTATCAACAGCTACCCTCGATGATCAGACTTCGGAATGCCCAGACCCAGAGGAAGAGCAAGACGACGATGCCCCGAGTGAACAGCAAATCAGTGACAGGCTGGTCGTATTCGGGTTATTTGCATCTATTATCCTCTGCATTCTAACGATACATGTTGTGTTCGGGGATTTAGTGCCTCTTTACGCCACGGTCATTGCCGTTCTCATGGCTTTGGTGTTGAGCATCATGGGTGTCCGAGCTCTTGGAGAAACTGATCTCAACCCTGTGTCAGGTATCAGTAAATTGGCGCAGCTATTCTTCGCCTTCATCGTTCCCCAGACCAACACGTCCAGTGTTCTTATTAACCTGATTGCTGGTGCCGTCGTATGCCCTCCTTTCCTTCTTCGCCCACTCCACGGGCTTGTGTGAATAGAGTTTATATAGCTAACTGCAGTGCAATATTTAGTCAGAGGCTGTAAGATGCGTCATGTCAATTTCAAAGTGTCTCCCGTTACCGCGCCTAACTTTGGAAATAGGGCGCACTGCAAGCAGGTGACCTGATGCAAGACCTCAAGACGGGCCATCTTCTGGGAGCAGCACCAAAGGCACAGTTTTGGGGGCAGGTCATCGGCGCCACCTTCGGTGCCGTGTTGAGCGCCTTCATATATCGTGTCTACACTACGTATGTACAATTCACACTTGGCGCCACACACGATTGAGTCGCTGCCCTAGTTGACTTGCTGATTACCCAATGGCAGAGTATACGAGATTCCTGGAAAGCTCTTCCAAGTCCCGACCGCTTATGTCTGGATATTTACTGCCAGGCTTGTCACGGGAAAAGGGCTGCCGTACATGGCAAAAGAGTGGGCGATTGGAGCCGGTGCTCTCTTCACCTGCACAACCCTGGCTAGGACATTGGCTGTCGGGAAAGCCTGGCGTTCTTGGATACCTGGAGGTATCGCCGTCGCCGTTGGTGAGTGACTCGAGTTTTGAGACGAAGAGCAGGCTGGGTTGCAGAGACCATTGCTGATTCAGCCATAGGCATGTACAATGTGCCATCATTCACCTTGGCTCGGGCCGTTGGTGGCCTCGTTAGCTGGTATTGGATCAATGTCAGGAAACAGTCGAAGACGCCACTTATAATTCTTGCATCTGTACGACAGAACACTACCGTATGACAGGCAGACACTAACGTGTTAAAAGGGCTTCATCCTCGGCGAAGGTTTTCTGAGCATTGTGAACTTGCTATTGCAAGCACTCAAAGTGCCCCATTACTAGAGTATTCGGAATTGTACGACGTCTTCATGGCCAATACTGGCTTATATCAGTCCAAATGCTTTGTAATAGTCTATTTTAATTTCCAGGATAGATTTCTTTCGCCCTGGCCTTCGACCGACCAGGAAGCATCAATCCTCAATGCTCTGGCATTTTCTTCAAGGGCAGCAAACTCTATCCGCCCGGAAATGGTGCACGACGGTGACGTGACCGTGACGGCTTCGTTAGGGGGTAGGAGGAGCAACCCTTGCTTCCAATGTGTGACTGTGCCAGATGGGCCGGTTGTGAATGCAACATTTCCGTGCTTCTTGCTGACCCACATATCCGGTGTAGTGTTGGGTTCCGGCATGGGTTCGTCTCCAGATGTGGCGAAAAAATTGTCAAACCAAAGTAGGAAGCCATCCAAGTGGTTAAGTTCTCGACTCAGACTCGACTCCCACTTCGCAGTGAAAGAAAGATCTTGGGGTTGAACAGAACGAAGGTCGAGTGTCCTGAAAGGGAATGCCCCGCCACAAATAGAGCTTTTGGGTAAGGCTTCGATTCGTATCTCGTCAAAAATCCCCTCCTGCATGGCTTTCATATCGAAGCCATACACATCCCGCCAGTAGGAGATATGTTCCGATATGTAGTCCGTGTCCTCAACAGGGGCTATCCAGAGAGTAGCTGAGCTGGGAACGAGTAGGCCACCAGGCTTCAGATATTTGTCACGCGCATAGAGAACACTGGGTAGCATAGCCTCGTAAAGGAGGCAGTAGCCCATCCACTCACTGACAATAACATCAACCTCATCAACAGGGAGCTTGACTTCTTCGATGGCGCCCCTCAGACATGTCACTATGTCAGAAAGTCCATTGTTGAAGACGTTTTCGGTGGCCTTTTGAATGATATCCGACTTGTCCACTGCAATAACCCGCGCAGCACCAGCTTTGGCACAAAACATACTCAAAATACCTGACAGAGTTAGATTAATGGCTGGGTCAATTTATGAGGAAGTTATCATCTCACCAGTGCCACAGCCAATGTCGAGGACTACCTTATCTTTGAAAAGGTGCTTGTTCCCGTAGATAAAATCACGGTATGCATCAGTTCTGACAGTGTCCTTGAGCATCGTTTCGTGAATATCTGGAATACTCGTCGATTAGCCAGCCATATCGGCCATGGAATAAACATTGGCTTGGCCTTACCATTGGTTGCGTAAGATTCAAAATAGTAGTTGCCCGCACTCTCTTCTGCAGCAGCCTCGGATACAGGTTGCTCTGCGTCATCCGCCCATCTGCGATCCAGAGTCTCCTGCACCGCGAGTCTATAGTTGGCGAACTGCGTTCGAACCAATTCCAGCTCAGCTTCCAGTTCGTGCTTACGCGCCAACAGCTCCTCAATCGACTCGCCCGTGGCGTCGGGAGTGGCTTTGCTAAGATCTCGCTCCTGCTCCTGCTCCAGGATCTCGTCAAGGGACATGATCAATGCATCATTCTCAAGAACGGGTCGAAGATAGCGGTCATCTTCGATATCATGATGGCTTATGCTGTCCGGCAAAGGCTGGTGTTGCTGAACACGCTCGCGAATGAAGTTGACCAGTTTCACAGCGCCATGGAAATCGAGTTGCAAGCGTTGTACAGTGGTAGCGAAGTCAAATTCATGTTGCTTCTTGCAATAGTTAAGCATCTCCGTCCAGGAAGGAAAGGTCTGAGAGTCAAGCAGGGACACAACATTGACAGACTCCTCGTCGGGTTCAACGTCAAGCCAATCGCTATCATCTGACACGTCGGAGCCGCCAGACACTGACGAAGGGATGGATTTATCACTCATGGCCTTTGCGCGACGATGGAGCTGGTCTTTTTTTTTCCTTTTGTGGGTTGGCAACTTTTTTTTCATCTTGAATTGCACAGCAGGTTTCTGCGTGGGTGTGCATCGTGGTCACGGATGCAATCTGGCGAGGCGCCATCCTTACCTACATATATCTTTGTATACGGTGTTTCAATCCAGCAATATTGTTTACCCCAAAGACAACTCCCCCCTCAATCAACCTCGTCGTCATCTTCCTCCTCGCTATCACTGCTGCCATCTCCACCGTCATCCTCTCCATCGGACACAACTTGGTTGAGTTCTCGGAGACGGGCCTAAGGTAAGACCTCTCGTTAGCTCTCTTCCCTCCATAACGGGGCTTTGGTCTGCATCATTGCCAACCTTGTACTTCGCCACTTTCTCCTCCAAATCCCCGAACACCATTAGAAGATCATCCAACTCAGATTGTGTTCCTTCCTGAGACTTGTTTGCGTGTACCAAGGCTGTTTTTGTCTGATATTACTCTCAGCTATGCGATCCCCAAATTTGCCACATCACCTACCTGTGCGCCCTCTGTGCGTGCTTGTTCGACCTCCTGATGGGTCTTGTTCAGTCGCTTCTCCAGCTCCCGAACCATATCCTCAGCTTTCTTGGTCTGGGCGTTCTGCTCCGCCAGGACTTTTGCATGCTCACTCTGCAATGCCTGCAGTTCCTGTGCTTTCACATTGTTCGCCTGTCCAGCTGTGATTCAGCAACACATTACTATCGTCGATGTTCACTGAAACCACGTACCTTTATCAAATCTACCTCTAGTCGGCTGATGGTTGCTCGTAAATCCGCAACCTCTGCATCCGTTCGTCGGTGTATACGCTCTGCTTCTGCCTGGGCTGCCTTCTGTGCTTGAGTTATCTGACTTTGATGTTGCTTATCCTTGGTATTGAGCTGCTGTTGCAGTTGTGTAAGACGTTTCTCATAATCAGAGTCACGGGTTGTCTGATGATTATGTAGCTTTCTAGCGTGGAGTGGTCAGCTTTGCCCAAGATTCTCGTTCAAGGCAAAACAATACCGTAACTCTACTTCGTGAGAGCGCTGCATGTTCTCAAAGGCGGTCTTGAGTTTCGATAATTCTGCGGTTGCCCTTTCGGTCGATTGACGATGCGCTGTCTGCTCTTGATCAAGTAGATTCTCCAACAATTTGTGTGCTACGTTGACATCATGGATTGTGCTGTCTCTTTCCTCTATCTGATTTCTCAGAGAATCCACAAGCTCCCTCGAGATGCCCTTCTCAATGCCATTGAAAACCACCGAGATCTCTATATCGGGCTTCCGATCGATAGCACGCACTGCACGGCTATAGTTATCCTTGAAGAAATCGACGAAATCACTGTCAAAGAAAACGTCTGCTTGCTCTCCAGTTGAGGAGGTGAGCTTCTGCAGCATAGCCTCGAAATCGCGAACAAGTGGGTGACTGCGTAGTTTTGCTAGTCGATCTAGATAGCTTTCACGATCCAAGCGCGATGTTAAGATGGTGCTCAGTGTCGCTCGTGGTATGGGCGAATCTTTGGTTGAAAACTCGTATGCAAACCCAACCAACATGGCGCACAATCCCTGTACAAGCTCATCCCCACCATGACCGGGCTGCGAGATGACCTGTATGAGGCTCTGTACATTGCTTCCTTCAGCCAGAAGATCGTTGACAGCATCAAGATCCTCGAACAGCCAGCCAAGGAGCAACATCAAATATCCAACCAAAACACGTGTGTCATCACCGCGGCGTATCCTAGTGAGAAGATGAGCCATAATCGTCTGGATACTTGTTACCACTTCCTCGCCCATGGAGGAGTCGCCTTCCGTGAGACCCCGGGCCATCTCCTTGGCTATGGGGTTATCGTAGAGCAAATGAAAGGTAATAACGGCAGCAAACCAGTCACGATAGGGTTCACTGGGTGGTGCATCGGACAGCCTCAGAAGAACGGTCAAGACATTGGCGGACTCATCTCGTCCCGATTGAAACCCTTCAATAGCTCTGCTTAGAAAATGTGACCTGACTTCTGTGTGATTTGAGAAATAGGCTTTCAAACACTCGCATGCAGCGAACCGAAGGTCGAATGCCGACTGGTCATGTAGATTCAGAGTCAGATCAAGTAGTCCGTCAATGACATATGTCTTGGGGTAGCCATTGGCTTTGCTCGGTGGCGCCGTTCGTGATTCCAGAGGCAGGTAAACCATGAGCTGGGCAAAGCCTTCTTGAATGGTAGCGTTATTCCGAATCATATCACCACATGTGACTAAAGCCTATCCAAAATGTTATGATTATGACACAAACGCTTTAATGACATGCAAGCAGGGCCTCCACACCTCGGCTTTGATTTGAAATTGAGCTTCATGACTGAATGCGAGTTGAAGAACGAGGTAACCGAGACCATGTTTCCAAAATGCGATTTGATTCTGGGTCGTCCCGATGGAGCCTGTCGGTAAAAATAATCGAATGACGGCCAGAAAGGCGTAAATATTGCGATTGCGCTGGGCTTGCGCCCAAGTGGCGAGGCTATCCTCCTGATCCTGGAGTTCAAGCAGGTGTCCTAAAACATCTGCAAGCTTATTGATGCAACCCGATTCTCGGAAGAGAGATTGATTCGACACGTTCCGCCGGAGGAGGTTTGCCAACAAGATTAGGCAATCCTCCACTGTCCTCCCGCCTTCAGACAGAGAACCATCGGCCAGAATTATTGTGAATATCCTCTCGAACGCACTCTCGAATGCCACCAGCTTCTGGATCTCCACAGACGTTGGGCTTAATGAAATCAATAAACTTATACCCTCATTTCGGATAGCCTCACGCTGGTCATTGAGGATTGCCACGAGGCGGCTTATGCCCAATGGTGCGGTAAAGATACACTCTTCAGTCCGGTCGGTTCGCGCTGAGAGAATGGCACCAAGCAACTGTAAAGAGTACAGGCGAGAATAAAAGTCTGGTGATTCTAGGAGATCCAATAAAAGAGTAATATTCTCTTGTCGTTGTGTAAACTCGTCGGCCAGCCATAGAGCAATTTCGTCCGACGCTTCTGGACTCTGCGCGTTCGGACTAAAGAGCATCAACAGCGTCTCAAGCACAACCTTAACTGTATCAACATCTTCGCCATCCTTAGCCAAGCTGCCAATGAGACTCCTGAGGGCTCCAGATGCCACCGAAGCCGGGAAGTCTTTGGCGAAGCTTCGCAAACCTAGTATAGCAGCGCGTCGATCTTCGAGGAGTGTCGCAGAGCCGAGGCGGCCGCTAAGAACAGTAATGGTGTCGCCAACGGATTGTTTCGCTGGCGTTCCGGAGATGGAGAACATCTTGCCGTTGTTTCCGTGCCATTGAGTGAGGCACAGAGCTCTAGAATAATCGCATTGCTGTGACCACCATATTTTAGGGAGCAAACCGTCAAGGATGATAGGACACGTTCATAGTAGTAGTACGGAGTACTATTTCGTGTACGGAGTACGAAGTACTGGTGCAAATAAGGTACTAAGGCGTATGTACCTACCCAGGTACCTGTACAGGCAGTATAGTCCTCAGTACTGGGCAGGTAGTAATAGTACTTTAGTACCTCTGTAGGAGTCGAGCATGAAAGATAAGGTACCTCTCTAACCCCGTCCACCTAGGCTGAGACCCCGTCAACAGGCGTACCTAGTAGTACTACCTAGTTAGTACTCCGTAATATACATACCCTTATAATTGCATAAGAAGGCACGAGTCCTGGCTTCCTCAGTCTCCATCACTAATGCAGCAAGTCAAAGTTTAGGTTACGGAATCAACTGCTAACTTGATCAAAACACTGTTGTTACGGAGTGTACTCGAGCACATTCTGGTGTATTGCTCAATTCTCCCCGTACCTCGTCACTGTCCATCATTCACCCAAGACTCGCACTCCAGCCAGCCTTTTTCTGGCGCTGACTGCACACGAGATTCTAGGCCACTAGGGTCAGTGGCGATAAAGGAAGCCACTTCGAAATGGGTATCCCCGCCGCTTTCCGATGGCTATCCAACAAGTATCCAAAAATCATTTCTCCGGTGATAGAGGATCAACCGCTGGTAATGGAAGATGGCACCACAATACCCGTTGACACCACCCAGCCCAATCCTAACGGAGAGGAGCTTGACAATCTATATCTTGACATGAACGGCATCGTCCACCCTTGCTCCCATCCTGAGGACAGACCTGCACCGAAAGACGAAGAAGAGATGATGTTGGAGGTCTTCAAGTACACCGATCGTGTTGTTAACATGGTACGGCCGCGCAAGATTCTGATGATCGCAGTTGGTATGTAACGTTCTATGCCCATGGATGTGCCTCTAGTTTGCATGCTCCTTTTCTTTCTTTATTTCTTCCGCTGACTGATTCCATCAGATGGTGTGGCACCTCGAGCCAAAATGAACCAACAGAGATCCAGACGTTTTCGCTCAGCCCAAGAGGCCCAGGAGAAAGAAGCGGATAAACAAGAGCTCCTGGGGCTGCTGAAACGTCAAAATGGTGGTGTTTTTCCAGCTGAGAACTCGGAAATGATCGTCAAAAAGGCATTCGATTCCAATTCTATTACACCAGGCACTCCGTTTATGGATATACTCGCTGTGAGCTTACGATATTGGTGTCAGTACAAGTTGAACACCGATCCAGCTTGGGCAAGACTCAAGATCATCATTTCCGATGCCACTGTTCCCGGTGAAGGCGAACACAAGATCATGTCCTTCGTCCGATCGCAACGTGCTTCTCCCAATTACGATCCCAATACTCGTCATGTCATTTATGGGCTAGATGCCGATCTCATTATGTTGGGCCTCGCTACACATGAACCTCACTTTCGAGTTTTGCGCGAAGACGTCTTCTCTCAGGATAGCAAAGCCAGGGCATGCAAGCTTTGTGGGCAGAAGGGTCATGAAGCGCGCAATTGTCGCGGTGAGGCAAGACTGAACGAGGGTACAACTGACGAAAAGGAAAAGGACAGCCCCCCCGTTCTTAAGCCCTTCATATGGCTACATGTCTCCGTGCTCAGAGAGTATCTCGCCGCAGAGTTGGCCGTTCCAGGCTTGCCTTTTAAATTCGACCTTGAGCGGGCTCTTGATGACTGGATATTCATGTGTTGCTTTGTCGGCAATGACTTCTTACCACATCTGCCGGCTCTAGAAATTCGGGAGCATGGTATCGACACCTTGACAGCAATTTGGCGAGATAATTTAGCATCAATGGGTGGATATGTGACGAAAGATGGACATATTGACTTGGAAAGGGCACAGTGCATTCTAGATGGACTTGCAAAACAGGAAAGCGCCATTTTCAAGCGCAGAAAGGAGCAAGAAGATCGCCGAGAAGCATCAGCTAAACGACGAAAGTTCCAGAATGATGCTAACGTAAGAGCCGGGCCACATGGAGGGTCCATGAATAAGCAGAACGGCCATGCAGATCCTGCCAAAGGTTTACCACTCTACCCCATCGCCTCGTATCCAACAGAGCCTCCTCGTACTCTCACGCATGATTTAGTCGTCAATCGTGGTGGTGTGCAGGAAGCGAACGTCGCCAACAAGAATGCGGCCAGTGTATTAAGAGATCGACTCCGAGGTGAACATGCATCGAACCCGCCGACCAGTGATGATGCAACACCAACCTCGACTCTCGGCAAAAGAAAGGCAACGAACCTGGATGACACCACCAACTCTCCATTGGGGGATCTGTCAAGGCCCAATAACCTGGCCAAGCCGGAAGATGGCCCAATTGATTCTGTTCGGCTGTGGGAAGATGGCTACGCGGATCGATACTATCAACAAAAGTTCCACAAAAACCCTCAAGACACTGCCTTTCGACACGAGGTAGCGCAAGCATATGTGGAGGGACTCGCGTGGGTGTTGCTGTACTACTTCCAAGGATGTCCCTCGTGGGAGTGGTATTATCCATACCATTACGCCCCCTTCGCCGCTGATTTTAAAGATCTCGGGAAAATGGACATTGCCTTCGAAAAGGGAAAGATATCTAGGCCATTCGAACAGCTGATGAGTGTCTTGCCTGCAGCATCCCGACATGCACTTCCGGAAGTATTTCACGAACTCATGACAAACAAGGATAGCGAGATCATCGACTTCTATCCAGAGGAATTTGAGATTGACCTGAATGGCAAAAAGATGGCATGGCAGGGGATTGCTCTGCTACCATTCATTGATATGCCGCGATTGCTTAAAGCGGTCCAGCAGAAGTATCCCATGCTAAGCCCTAAAGATGCAGCCCGAAACAGTGTCGGAAGAGATGTTCTGTTGTTGTCGGACAGCCACGAGAGCCTTTATGATGATATTCTAACGCATTTCTATTCGAAGAAGCAGGGCTGTTCAAAATTCAGTCTCAACCCCAAGGCCAGTGATGGTCTATCAGGGAAAGTTGAAAAGCAGGACGATTATGTTCCACATGGGGCACTCTGCTATCCTTTGGAGCGACGAGCTATGCCTGACATAGATTTCGATCGATCCGTTAGGTAATATTTATCGGTGTTTGGTATCAATATAGACTCAACTAACAGCTGCAGTGTCTATTATGAGATGCCCCCAACATCCCAAACTCACAAATCAATGCTGTTACGAGGAGTACAGATGCCAACCCCAGCCTTGACACGAAGTGAAATTGAGGTCCTCCGTGGCAAGGCTAGTCGATCAGGGCGTAGTTACGGCGGTGTGCCTTTGGGACGAACTAATTACAACAGTGGCCGACGCGAACCAATTCACTATGGCCCTGGCGATGCACGAAGGCCATGGACGGGACGTAATTCAAATGACTATCCGCAATCGGATCAAGCCTTGCCTCCACATTCTGTCCCACCACCGGTTGCGTGGCAGCCCCCTCCTCCGGGAGCACCTGGATTTGGTATGGGAGTGCCACCTCCTCCTCCAGCCTATGTCCAGAATCAATGGTCACGGTCTGGAAATAGGGACGAACACACCAGGTATGGCAGGGGTGGTAGCACTTCCAACATGCAGACTCCCTCTAATGGCGCCCACTGGAATAGCCGTGGTGGCAGGTAATGAAGAGAAGTTGGCTATGGTACACAGGGAAGGGTTAGTCCACGCAGAGGACAGTTTGAATCATGTCTGTCGAACTAGATTAAACTAATGAGGTAGTCACCGCATCGTAATAGGACTGTGGCGTCAACATGCAAGAGAGTCCCGGTATCAAACCATTATTGCCTACTTAGATATATGGACGTGAATATGAAGGATATGGCGGCCATCAGTGCGGAACTGGAGGCCTTACTTTGGTCATCAGAACTTGATAAGGCACATCAGCAAATTGGACAATACAGTGTAAATGTTCCGAAGGCAAGCCTGATGCCATGTGTAGTTGAACGCCTGAACACCACGCCAAAGAAGAAGATTCCCCACACTCCTCGACAGTTCATTACATCAACCCAGACCACCCCAGATACCTCGGATTCTTCGTGCGAGCTGAATGTCCTTCTGCATGAGAGTGACCCTCTTCGCATGAACAGCACAAAGTTGCGCGTCCTCAAACAGATGAACCATGAAAGCTTCCGCGGCTTCTTGTAACGCCTGAATAGCTTGGCTTTGCCATCGGAATTCCCTCCCTCTCGGACGGCAATGCATGCCGATTTCTCGAACCTAGACACGTGTCAAAATGGCTTAGATGGAATAGAAACCAAATTCCTTTTTCCAATACTAACTAGGCGCATGAACGGGAGTTTGAGGAGCAATAATTTTGTATTGCCCTGGTACTGCCTTATTTCACGCAAGGCGACGGTGCCCGGCCGATATCGCCTTTTTTGGCGAGTAGGGACAGGATCACCAGCTAAGGGAGTGTCAGCGGAGAGTGACCACCTCAGGACAAGAAATATACGTACGTTGTATGTCGCCTGGCCGTGGGCGCCATTTCAGCGAGGCACCAGATGTTCTCTGTTTACGTGGCATCAGCTTGAAAGAGTTGGAGCTTTGAATACACAGGACAATTCAGCTTGCCCAAGTCTGTGGAGAAATTAGAAGAAATAAAGCCAGGGACGCGAGTGAACGCGGGTGAACGCAGGCGAACGCGAGTGGGCGCGAGTGGACAGGAGATCGGGGTGTTATGGAAATAAGGCGGAGTTAAATTAAAAGATACAGGGAAAGCAATAACTATGCTGATATTTATAAATACATTCATAGATAAATGAAGGTTTAGATTGAAATGTATAACTTAATTAGATGTATTATTTAATTGTTTAGTAGATATATTATATAATAGGTATCTATAGAATAATGTAAATATAATAATTAAATAAATAAAAGAATTTTAATATTAATATAAATAATATTATATAAAAGTTATAAAAATTATTAAAAAAATGTAAAAGGGATAGACATTTTTTAACTTTTATATAAATTAAATTTATTAAATTAAAAAAATAGATTAATATATTAATAAAAAGACTATATTTAATAAATTAGAAAAGGCTTTAAATATAATAAAAATAAATGAAAATATTAAAAATTAAATAAAAAGTAATATTAATATTAAAGTAAAAGTAATAAAATAATAAAAAGTTTATTTATTATGGTTTATTTAATTATTAAGTTTAAAAATATAAAGTAAAGTTAATATAAAATTAATTTTATTTAAATTTATTAAAACTATAAATTACTTAAATTATAAAGTTATAAACTATAATTAATATATTATAAAAAGGTAATAGTAAAAAAACTAAAAACTTCATTAATTATTGTTTAAATAAAAGTTTTAAATAATTACTTTTAAAGAGGAAGTAATATTATAAACTAAAAGCTTAAATAAAATATATATATATTTAATTTAGTTATAGGTATATATATAATTTATATATTAATTATATAAATAGCTATTATTTAAGGCTAGCTAGCTTTAGGTCTTTTTTCCTTTTTTCTTTAGTTTTAAATAAATAATTCTAGGTCCCTTTTTTATATTATTTACTTAAAGCTAGTGCCTTTTATAAGTAAATCGCTATAACTTTAAAAAGAAATAAAGGAGGTTGAAAACTAATTATAAAAAGGGGGGATAAGTATTAGTAAATAAATAATATATTAAGAGAATTACTATTTATATATATATATATATATATATATATATCTATTTGCATATAACTTTTAAATTTGCCCCACTTTCACTACTGCCTATACCCTACCATTAAAATCTAATATATATTAATAAAATAATATAAATAAATTAAAATACATCAATAATAGGAAATATAATAAAGCGCATACAATTATATTATTATTAATTTATTATATAAAATCCTTAATTACTGCTTTTTATTTATTAGCCTAATAGCTATATATACTTTAGCCCTTTTATATACTCCTTTATATAGCCTATAATATAGTATCCTATATAGCTAGGATAACCTCTTTAAGTTCTATACTTATTATATTATTGCATTATAAAGCCCGTAATAATAATATAGCCGCCCTGCCTTGGCTATAAGGCTGACTATAAGGCCGACCTTATAGTCGGCCTCGGCCACTACCTTGAGAAGCCTGTAATAAAGCTGCTATTATAGGATATAAGGAATTGGCTGAAAATTAAGTAAGGTAAAATTAAAAGTTATATATAAATAGAAATATATGTATTTACAATATATTTATTGCTTAAATATAGTATATTACTACTACTTTTTTTATAGCGTTATATATTAAATTACTGGGTAAAATATTAAAATCCTTTAATTTAAAAGGGAGCAGTAATCTACAATTTTAATCTTTAACTATCCCTATATATTAAATAATAGTGCAGCTGTTATAGATACCAATAAAGTAAAAAATAAAAGTAAGAATAAATATATTGTAAAAGTAAATAATAATAAATAACATAGTTTTATTCCTTTAATAAAGCTATATTAGGTACTGTAAATATATATATAATAATAGAATTTAAAAGGTAAAAAGGAAAAAAAACTACCTATTAGGCTATTAGGCGAGGAGAAAATTAATAATCCTTTATTAATATAGGCTTAATCTCTTTTAATACTAGCAGCTATTAGTTTCCCTATTATTATATTAAACGCCTTACTTTTATTTTTAGCTTTTAAAAAAATTTAATTAATATATTTATATTTATTATAATAAGTCTTTATTATATTATTTATTATACTCTACTATATAACGTTTCTATTTTATTAAATATTCTACTTTATTATAGTATATTCTTTTAATTAATAAAGCCTTAATTTTATAAAATTACTACTCTTTTATATCTCTTTCTATATAGACAGCTTTAATAATATTTAACTTTAACTTATTAAAAAGATCTTTATTTATTAGCGCTACTTTTAACTATATAATTAAAACTACTAAGTAAATCCTTTAATAAATTAAAAGCTTAATTTTATATATATATAGTAATTTTCTTTTTTATAGCTCATAAACTAATTTTCTGCTAGCTAAACTTTAATATTTACTTTAATATTAAATATCTATAATATAGCTGCAGGAAAACTATATTACTTATTATAAACTAATACTGCTTATATACTTTATTAAAATAGCTTTTATACTTAGCATTAATAAAATCTATTATAATTTTAACCTTTTACTATTACAATTTATATATAAAGTTAAATAATTAATTAATCTTACTTTTATTAATTAATATATCTTTTAATAAAATTAAAGGCATTTATAGGCGGAAACCTATAACTACTTTATTAGGCAAATAGGTTAAAGATATAATAAATATATTATTTAAAGCTAATTAAATTATTAATAATATTAATAGTGAATATTTATTTAAAAATATTAAAAAAATAGCTATTTTAATAATTGCATTAATAAATTTTAATTAACTCTTTTTTATAAAATCTTATATAATAATTATAATTAATTAAGTTTTTAAAGCTATAAATAACTTTTACTATAAATTACTTAATTATTTATAATCTTTATTTAATATAATTACGGCTAGAATTCTTTAATTAATTAGTTATTAAAAAATAAAGAAAACCTTTACCTATTAAGCTGCCTTATATATTTTATATTTTAAAAAGATTCCCTTTTTTTAAAGGATTTATATATTACCATAAAAATTATATTAAATTTCTTAAATCCTAGCAATTTAAAGAAAAAGTCTATTATGAAAATTGCTAGTAATATTAAAATAAAATTAATATATTATATGTTATATAACATAAACTTTAATATAATAGGCTATAAATCTTTATATAAAGGTTATCTGGATTATTTATATATATTATATTAATAATAGTTAATATATATATAAACATTTTATTATATATTTAAAAAAATAAAACCCTTTAACTTATATTAAATGTATTTAATTTTAAAATATTATATATTATAAGCTACTTTAATAATAAGCTGTATTATAAAGCAGGGAATATATAATCTTTTTATATTATTTTTATCTTTATATAATAGTAATTTATCTTTATAGAACTTAAAAGCTAAGCCTTTTTAAATATATATATTATTTATATTAATAGTTTTACTTATGTATTAAAGCTATATAATAATTCTTTTATATTTATAGTTATTTTTATATTCTTTTATAAACTTATTCTAAATATTATTATATACTGCGACTTTAATATTTAGGCAGGCTATATTAAAGGGGGCTAAAATACTATTTAAATAGTCTTCCCTTGCTATTAATTAAGCTTAAATATTATTATTTATATAAAGAAGTTTAAAGAGCGCGTTAAATAAAATATTAAACTTTTTAAATATATAGATTATATAAAGATTATATTAAGATAAGAAATTATTAATATTAATAAAGTACAGATTTATTTTTATAATATTTAATATAGGTTTTATAACCTATAATATTTAACTAACTATATATATTAAATACTTTATAATATAAATAATACTTTAATCGCTTAAGAATATTTAAAAGTATAAGTAAAAATTTAACTGCTGCCTATATTTACTTAAATAAATCCTTTATTTATTATAAGTCTTTAAATATAAATTTAAAATCACTAATATCTTTATATATTAGGTTAACTTTAAGTTTTAGATTACTAGGTTATTATCTGTAAGTATATTAATATTATACTTTTTATTTATATAGTTATTTTTATATATAATATAGGCTTAGTCTATAATATAATTAAAATATTAAAACTTTAATTTATTAATATTTTTATTAAAACGCTAATTAAATAAATTTATTAAAATTAATTTCTTATAATATTTACTTAGCTAAGCTTTTTAATTAAATTAATTTAAATTAATATTTATGTTATTTACTTTACTATTACTGCTAAATATATATTATCCTTTTATAAATTATTATATTAAAGAAAATAATAAAGGCTAATAGGCTAGCTATTATTATAGTTATTAATATACTATTCGGCTTAATATATTATAGCTTTTTTATTAAAGTTTACTAATATTTCTTTATTTTTACTATTTTATTATTAATAGTAAACTATCCTATTATATAATAGCCTTTTTCTTGAATTTTAATAGCTAAATATATAATTTAATATATAGGCATAGCTTTATAACTTTTATTTAAAGTTATAGTATTAATTAATTATATATTTATAATACTACTGCTTTATTAAATTATAGGCTATATACTTTAATTAATTATGTAATTATTATAGTAAATTTATAAACTAAATTGCTTTATATATATTCTTTATAGTTATATATTATTAAATTTAACTGCCTTTATATTTAGTTTATATTTATTTTATTAATTTATTAATATAAAGTAAATCCTTTGTTATACTTTTTTATTTATTGCATTAATAATTAACTCTAATACTATTTCATAGCTTTTTTGCGTAATAAAAGGGATATACCTTCGCTAATCTCCTTCAGTTAACCTATTATATCGTAATCGCGAAAGGTATTTATAAATAGTATTATATCTCTATAAATATACTATCCTTTATAAAAAATAATCTCTTTTTTAAAAAAAAAAATTAATTAAAAAAATTTAATTACTTTTAATTTAAATTTAATTTTCTGTTATTTTAAATATTCTTATTTATAATTATAGTCTTTATCTAATAATATATGTAATAGGCTTAAAGATAAATTAGTTTTATTATACTATTTACTATACTGTTTTCTTTTTTAGCGGTATTAATATATATACTGCCTATAAAATATATTAAAGATAAAGTCTATATAATTATTTTTATATTTATTTTAGCTATTATACTTTTTACTATAATATTAATCCCTTAAATATAAGTAATATCGCTAACACTATAAACAATTATTATCTATTAACTGTTTATTATATATATTATAATAATAATAGTTTTATTATATATTTATATAGTAGATATATAAGGACCTTTATAATAGGCTTTTATTTTATTTATTTAAAATATCCTTTATATTTAACCTATTATCTCCTAGTCGCTAACACCTTTAATAATATAAGCCCTAGCATCTTATTATAATATCTTTATTTTAGTTTTAGTTTTTTAAGCGATTTTCTAAGTTTATAAAATATTAATATAGTTCTTTTAAAGAAGTATTATAGTTATTTAAAGCCTATAAAAGCTTTTTTTTATTATTTAAATAAATTAGCTGTATTAAATATAAAGAAAAAAGTAATTGCTTATTTTAATAAATATTGCCTAAACTTTTATTAAAATTAGCTTTATTTATTTAATTAAATAAACTAATATTATATAAGTTAAAGACTTTTAGTTTTTAAAATAAATAATCTTTTTATGTATTATTGCGGGCTTCTTTATATTATAGGGATAACCTTATAGCGTTATATTTACTTATAAAGCGCATTTAATTCAAGTATATAAGCTAGTTTTAAATAATAGAATTTAAATATAATATAAATCCTTTTAAATTTATTTTATTTAAAATATCTAATAATAAAATTAAGATTAATATATTTAAGTTTATAGTAAAATTACTACTATTTAATAGCAGTAAATTTAAACCTATATTTTATAAAGGTAAAGTATATAGTTTAAATAGTATAATAGATATTAATTAGGCTATAAAAAGTAACATAAAAGACTATAGGATTTAAAAGGCTAAATTTCTTTTTATATATTAACAGAAATTAATTACTAATAGATTTAAAAAAAAGTATTAAATAATATTAATTATATTAAAGGACTTTTTCTATAAGACTATATTAATAATACTTTTATTAATTAAAGCAGCAGCTATTATATCTATGCTCCCTTTAAAGTAATTAAAGCAGAAACTACTATTATTAAAATTTACCTTTTTAAGCTAGCTTATATATACTATATAATAGATAATATTAAATATAATCTAGTCTACAGTAAAGGTAAAACTTTAAACTAATATCTTTATAATTATATATTAACTGCTTATTTAGCTATAGCTTTAATATAACCTTTTATATACAGGGTTATTAAAGACTCAATATATTAATAAAATAGTTCATCTTCTTTTATTAGCTTTTACAGTACTTATTTAATTATATAAATTAGCTTATTAAGATTATTATTTTAGCTTACTAGATATATATTAATTATTTATTTTTATAGGTATTGCTTAATATAGCTTAAAAGTTTATTAAAATCTGCAGCTGTCAACTGTTAGAATAATAAATATTATAAGTTATACTGCTATAGGAAAGCTAAGATAGTTGGAATTAGTTAGGCGGTTTAGATCTGCTTTATCCTAGATAAAGTGTATTGCTGTTATTGTTATTATTAATGTTTGGCGCTTAAGGCTAGGTGGTATTGCAGTATATTTAAACTGTCTTTGCGATTAAATGGTGTTGTATACTGCGTTAATCTGCGCTATATATAATAAAAAATGCAAAATTGCTACCAATTATTATAAAAGTAATAGTTAACTAGAGTTAAAGTAAAAAAGTATATAGGAGCTAAATTAATGTTAGGACTGTAAAGGGCTATCTAGTGGTTATCCTCCACTATATAAAGTGGCAACAGCGCAAGCTGTTGCCAGGCACGTCTGTGCCACTATAGGCTATATAAAGGAGTATATAAAAGGGCCGAGGTATATATATTAGGCTAATAAATAAAAAGCAGTAACTAAGGACTTTATATAAAGTATAATAAATTAATAATAATATAGTTGCGCGCGCTTTACAATATTTTTTATAATTATCATATTTTAATATATTTATTTTATTCTATTAATATATGTTAGATCTTAATATTAAGGTATAGGCAGTAAGGAACGTAACGTAAATTTAAAAGTTATATATAAATAAAAATATATATAGTTAAATAGTAAGTGTTAATAAAATAATACCTTTTAAAACTTAATATAAATAGCCTATAGAAATATTACATAATTATAGGTAGTTATAGGTATAAAACATACAAATTAATAACTTTACAAAACTATACAAATATAGTTATTTTTAAAAAAGGTAATTAATATAACAGTGCCTGATAATAGTAGTATAAAATATACTTAATAAGAGTTTTAAAGTTATTACTACTTTATAATATATACTATACTATAATATAGCTTTACTTCTTTATTAATTACCTTTATTAATTAATCTTTCACCTTTTTTTCCTTTAAAAGTCTGTTTTAATTATATTATAATAATAAATTTAATTTCCTTATATAACAAACGTTTTTAAGTAAACTTTAAATTAATGTTCAATTAAATATTAAATATTAAAATACTTTTAAAAGTATAAAAGAAATAGCTTCCTTAAAATTAAATTTAGGCCTCTTTATAATATATATTTCATAATTAATGTATTATAATTCATTTATATTACTTTATTAATATATATTAGATTCGATAGTAAACTATAAGTAATAGTAAAAGTAAAGTAAATTTAAAGGTTATATATATATAAAGAGTAATAGATTTACATTTTATAAAGATAAATTATTATTATATAAAGATAAAAGTAATATAAAAAGGTATATATTTTGTATTTAATAATAGAATTTATATTTAAAATCGTTTACAGTAAATGGTATTTTAAAATTAAATATATATAATATAGACTAAAACGGTTTATTTTTTAAATATTAAAATAAGCTTTAAGGTTTTAATTAATAAAAGGGAAATTTATATATATATATATATATATATATATACAAGGATTAGCTTTAAGTATATAATATAAAAAAAGGATTTAAGATTATTTATTTAGGATTAAAAAAAAAAGTTTAAAGTGAATTAATTTTAAATAATTCTTATTTATATAATTGTAATTAAATTAAATAAATATTAAAAGTTATGCTATCTATATAAATAAAACTTGCTATTTATACAAATAGTCTATATGCTACCCGCAAAAATCTCCCTATAGCTCTTTATATTTTGCAATTTAATTTTTCCTCTAATAGCTATTTATAGTATATTAAATTACATTAAATAATAAATTTTTATTACCCCCTTTATCTACCTATACAAAGGATAACTATTCCCCTAACTATATAACTAGCAAAATTTTATTAATCCCCTTTTTAATAAAATTAAAGCCGGTTATTTTTTTAGATTAAGTTAATAGAGTGTTAATAGGAATATTTATTATTATAACAGCGCTAATAATATTACTGGAGTGGTGTTATTGCTGTAGTTTAAGTTGCAGAGTATAAAGAGCTGTAGGGAGATTTTTGCAGGTAGCGCACAAACAATCTATATAAATAGCACTACTTCATATTAAATTCTTTATTAAAAGTTTTAATTTATAATTCTCTTTTTATAATTACCTAATATCTTTACTTAAATCATAATAATACAAATAATTTATTTTTTATTATTATATTGTTTTATAATATTTTAATTAAAATTGACATTTATAATTTTATAATTTGAAATAATTTGAAATAATTTTAATTTTATATTCACTTTATTTTAAACATTTAACTTTAATAATAAAATAAATTATACTAAATGAATTCTCTATTATATACTTTATAGTTATTATTTTACTTTCGCTTTTTTGTTTAAATTATTATAAATTTATTTTAAATAATTTAACAAATTAAGTAAATTTTAATTTACTTATTTTAATTATTGAGTAAATATTAAAATTATTAATTAAATACTCTGATTCTTTATCTAACTATTAAATATATAAAAAGACTATCCTCAAATACATACTATAGAAAAAGGGCCTTAAAATTACCTGTTGGTGGGTCCTCTGGAAACCAACTGTTAGACTTCGCCCAACAGTTAGCCACAAAAGTCCCAATACACCATAAAAGCCTAATATACTTTTTCCTATAAAGCTTTAGGTAAAGTATATATATATTTCTTTACGCAATAATCATTTATATTTTCTTATAGTATATTAAAGTCTATAATGATTGCTTGATTTCTTCCTAGCTATTTCTTCATTTAATTCTCAGCTTGCCCGCCATTAAGCTATCTCTTATATTATATTTTTATAGCGCTCCCTATTTCATAGAGGAAGAGGTGGCAGTATTGGCGATAAAGGCATCTCGATATAGTTCTTAAAGTAGCTAGCTGGTAGCGATAACGGGATATTAATAATAACTTTTCTTTAGTAGTTATATCGGCTCTTTTATCGGCTTTTATATTAGCTCTTATATCAGCTCATTATTGTTGTTATTATTATCGTCGTTATCAAAGGGGCTAAGTCTAATATTAATAAAGCTATGACTTTTATTTCTTTGAAAGGCATTTAATATCTAGTTAAAGATAATAGGTTATCATATAGTTTATTAAACTATTATTTTAATAATAAGAGTTTATCCTATATTAATAGTAAAAGGATCCTCTTTAAAGTTAAGGAGTTAAATATAGTTTCTATTACTGACTTTAAAATAATTAAACATTTAATCGTTTTCTATAACTTTAAGCTATTTTTTGAATAATATACTTTTCTTTACATTAATAGCACTATTAAATTCATTTTCCTTTTACTATACTTTGAATTTTTATATTTCAATCTTAATATAATATTAAGCCTTTTACAGCTGCTATTTTTCTTTACTTTTTTATATTCTTTATTTAAAAAGCAGTATTTTACTAGCAGATTTACTTAAAGCTAAAAGCAGTAATAAACCAGCTAGCTAATTATATAATTTTACTGCATTTCCTTTTATTAATAAACTTCTTAATTTACTGCATTTAATTAATAATAAAGTAATTAACATATAATATTAAAGTAATGGCTTTTATTACTAAAAGGCTTATTTAATAGAAGCCTTTATAAGTTAATAAACTTGAAATAATATTATATTCATTATATATATATATATTATATACTATATACTATTCAATACAATGAATTATTTTTTAAAAGTAATGAACTATAAGTCAAATTTATAGCTTTTTGCTTTTTTTATTATTTACTTAAAGTTTATTATATAGTAGGTTTATAGTTAAAAGGGATTATTTTAGTTTTTTTAAAACTTTAACATAATGTTATATATAGTAAATGCCTTTTTATAAATAGCTTAAAAAGTATATATAAACTTAAAATAAGAGAAAGTAAAGTTGCTTTTAAAAAGCAATTACTATAATACCTTTTAATATATATTTTTAATAGCTGAAAAACCTTGATATTAAAAGGCTAAAAAATATATATTAAATAAAGTAACAGAATTATAATAAAACATAGAAATTGATATAACATTAAATAAATGTAAATAATATATAATTTATAAAGCTATTAATAATTGAAAGTTAATATATCTTTTCTTTATTTAACTATTAAATTAAAAGTATTTTATAAAGATATAAATATTATTTTTTACCTTTTTTTTAGCTATATATTATGTTTAAACTATTCTTTAAAAGAAAAGATAATTTCTTTAGTGATATAAATCTCTTTTAAAGTTAAATATTAATATAATAAAGTTAAAAGTTATTTTACTATTATTAAAGCTAATATCTAATTAAGTAATATAAACATTTTATTAGCTTAAACCTTTATTTAATTTTCAATTTAAGAAGTTTTAAATATAAATTAAAGTAAAATATATTTACCTTTAATATTAATTAAAGCGATAAATATATAAAACTCTTTATTATTTAAATTAAAAACTGTAGATTATTATAAGTATCTTATTTGAATAATAATAATGTAAATTTATTTTAAAGACAGTTAATATAAATACTGTATTTACTTTTATTTTAATACTTTAGAGGATTAATTTAATATTCTTTAATAATCTTTTTAAAGTTTTTAGAAAAAGGCATTAAATTCTTAATACTAGATATCTTCAAAGCTTTACAAGACTTCTTTATAGCTTTAATACAGGTTTTCCATACTTTAACCTTTATTATTATTGAAGTTAATTAACTATATTAATAATTTGCGCTTTAATAGCAGGAAAACTGCTTTATTAAAGCCAGTAAAAAATATAATAACGAAACTATCTTTATTATTTATAACAGCCTATAGTTAACTATTAATATGAAGGAAAGGTTTTAGCTAATTAATAAAGGTAATTGCCCTTTATATATTTAATATATTAATGCAGTATTGAATAGTAACAGTATAAAAAGAAAAAGGTTCTTTAATACTATAATAAAGAGGTTATTTATAGTTTTATAAAATAGCTATTATAGCTTTAAATATAGTAAAGTTAATAGTTATTTTTAATGCAGATAAGTTTTAATAGTTAAAATAGTATATATTATTATTTTAAGTATATATAAATTTATCTATAACTAAAATAAATGCAGGTAGTAGTTAAATATACTAAACTTTTATACTATATTAGGACTTTTATAGTTAACTGTTAGGCGAAGTTTAATAGTTGGTTTCTAGAGGACCCACTAATAGGTATTCATTTATTACTAAAAAAGAAAGGAAAAAAGCTTACAGCTGGCTGGCTTTAAATAACAGCAATTTATATAATTAGCGTATAAGTTATATATATAGCTGTAACCAAATTAAGCAGGTGCTAAATTCCTTTACCTAAGCTCTTAGTCTATAATATTAATATTACTATTAAAGTTAAATATTAAAAACCGGAGAATTACTATATATATCAAAGGATATATAATTATGTTATTGTGGATTGATTATATGAAATGTTGAATCAAGACTGTATATTTATTAATATAATAACTATATATACTTTAGCCCTTTGATATACTCCTCTATATAGCTTATACTTTATTATTTTATATAGTTAAAACAACCTTTTTAAGTTTTATCATTATATTATTTTATTATAAGGACTATAATAAAAATATACTTTAATTATCAAGTTAATTATAAGGTTAACGTTATAATTAACTTTAATTATTATTTTCAAAAGCCTATAATACAGCTATTATAACTTTATTTTGACTTTAATTTTATAAAAACTATAATATTTAGATTCCTTTATTGCTCTATACAATAGGCTATAGCTTTTATAATATTCATAGTTTATTTACTTCAAATTATAAAAGGGCTTAATATATATGAATATTTAATTTTATAATCTTTAAACTTTTATTTTAATTCAATTATTAAAATTAATAGAATTAATTTAAAGTATATAATTCTAAATTCAGTATTCAGATTAAAAGCAGTATGAGTAAATTAAAGCTGAAAGGTAATATAAAGTTATTACTTTCAAGGATATAAAGCTAGCTAAAAAGGTTTTAATAATACTTAAATAATGTTTAATGGCTTTTAAAGCTATTATAGTAAACAGAGATTAATTATAAAAAGTAATATTCAAATTACAAGTTTTGTCAAAAATAATATAACTAAATGTAATATATATTACTATATAAAGTAGTTGATATAAAAAAATCTTGATATTGAATTAAACTTGTTTTTATATTATAATTGAAGTAAAATAAGAGTAGTATAAAACAAGTACTATAATATAACATATAACTATAATATTGATACTATTAACTTATTTATAAATAGAATATTTATTTTATACTTTGATTATTATGTTTCTAATTTATTAGCTATATATATTTTTTCTAATTTTTAATATTTTTCCAAAACTATTATAAAAATATAAAACGTTTATTATACTTATTAATAAATAAACCTTTAAATCTTTATATATAGTTTTCATTATATTATTAATTTATAAATTAAAATTATAATAGTTAAGAATATAATATTTTATTAGATTTATGCAACCTAATAGAATTACTAAAGTTACTATTATTATTAAAGTCTGTTTTTATAAGTAAGGTTTAACCTATATATTAACATTAATATAAAAGATATAATTGTAGTATTATATATAACAAAAACCTTTTTAAAGGTATTTTTAAATATGAATTTTAAATTTATAATAATAACTATTAATTTAAATAATTTAATTTATTAATAAACGTAATGAAATTATCAATAAAGTTATTAATAGCCATTTTATTGTTTATATATATTAAATTAAATATAAAACCAATTTAAAATTAGCAATTAATTAATTTTCTATATAGTATTAAAGTTAAAAACCCTAAAAATACTTTCATATTATTTGATATAAAAATCATTTTTAAACGTATATATAATATAATTCTCTTATTATATTTAATATTATATTACATAATATTAAATTAAAATACTCAAATAAAAGTTTAAATAGTAATTATATATATAAACCCTTTTTACTGCAACTATTAATTATTATTATATACATAATATATTTCAAAGTAAACTTATAATACTTTAAATAATTTATATATAATAAGATTTACCTTTTAAACTTTAATACTTTTATTTTTAATCACACTTATCAATTTATTAATAATATGTATTTATAAAGTGATATTATAATATATTAACTATAAGTATAATAGCCCTTAAATATTTAATAAAAATACTTCTAGATAATTTTAATAATGGTTAAAGTAATAGTAATATAGCTATAGTTTATATATTATAATATAACTTTATAAATACTTATGAATCTAAAAAGATATGATTTATTATTACTAAACCTTTTAATAATAACAGTATACTAAAAAGATTATGAAAGATTATGAAAGCTTATTTAGCTTTTTATAAAAGTCTATAAAGTTTATAAATAGTAATAGTAAAATATTTTCTTTGTTGTCCCCTTTTTATTAAATAAAATATTAATTAACTTTTTTCAAATTATTTAATTAAATTATTATAACTCTAACTTAAAGTATTAAGATTATTAAGATATTTAGTTGATATTTATCGTAGCTATAGGTAATATAAGCAGGCTACAAAATTAAATGGTAATAGCTTTAAAGATTTAATATATAAAAAGACCTTAATGAGCAGCAAAATTATAAATCTATAAAGCTATATTCTATAAAGGATTTTAATTAACTTTTATTTATATATTTAACTTATATTATAATATTTTCATATTTGTAATTATATTTCTATCTTTCAATAAGTTCATTTTAAATAGTATCATATATTAGAAGTTTAATATTTAAATAAACTATAATTAAAAAAGTAACAATATCTTTCAAATAATCATGTTTTATTATTATGTAAGTTCATATATTATTATTTACATCAAAGAGTTCGAACAGTATATTAAATAAAATAAAATCTTATTTATATGTATAAGTATATAAAGATTATATAAAAATAAAGGGTTATGAGCATTAATAAAATATATATGTTATTTTATAATATTGAATATAAATATTAATTTTGACTTTAAACTTAATATTATGATCATAGATTTAATGAAAGTCTAGATAAACTATTAAATATTATGTAATATTGAATAGCTTTTTATTATAATTTGTGTTAAGTAAATTACGTTTAATTTAATAAAATTAATTTTTTTACTTTAAAAAGCACAATAAGTAATAAACGATTTATAAAGGGTTATTATAATATCATTAAAGTTAAAATTATTATAATAGTAAAAGAGTTGTAAATTTAAATCATTTTTTATTAAATATATTTATTGGAATGAATAAATAATAAATAATATTAAGATAAATTAACTTTACTTACAAGTAATATAAAACCTGTTTTATATAAATATAAATGCTTATACTTATAATATATTGTTTTTAAAATTAATAAATGATATTAATTATATAGTTATAAAATACTTCCTTTAAGCTTTTAAATTAATATAATGTTTTTTATAATTACGTTTAATAATAGAACTTTTCTTATTCAGAGTCTTTAAGTTTTTTAATATATATAATATAGAGTTTTAAATCTAATAATATATTGGATTATAATAAGCTTAATATATTATATTACTATAAGGCTATGTACATATCAATCTAAATATACATATAAATTGATATTTATAAATATAATTGTTTAAAGTATTGAAAAGTACAATAATACTATGAATCTATATTTATATAAACTTTTGATATATATATGAAAGGGCTAGCCTTGAAGATATAATGTAAAAAGGGGATTTAAGATTATTTATTTTACATTAGAAAAAAGCTTAAAGTTAATTAGCTTTAATTAATAAATATTCATATCATTAATAGATAAATTATATGTATAATTATAATTATTATCAAATTAATATTAAATTCTTTTCCTAAACTTTTAATTTATAATATTACCTTTTTTTAAAATAATTATTGAAAAGTTTTATTTTAATAATAATTATATAAATACTTTATTTCCTTTATTATTACGTTCTTATATAATATTTTCATGTAAATGAAAGCTTATAATTTTATAATTTGAATGATTTAAAGTTTGAATAAATTTTAATACAATTAGTTTTATATTAATTTTATTTTATATTTTCAAATTTAATAACAAAATAAATTAAAATAACAGCATTTATAGCTTTAAAAGCTATTATAATAATCAATATACCTTTATTCATGAAAAGGGTTATTTGATTAATATAATATATATACGTAAATATTAATATACCCTTTTTAGTATTATAATTTACTTATTTATAAGATATATTATTTAATCTTATTTCACTTTATTTATAATAATTGTGATTAGAATAGGTATACTTTGATGATTTTATATTCATATAGTTTGTAATGCAATATAATATAATTTATATATACTTTTTTATCATATATTATAATACTAGTTATAAAGGAAATAAAATAAGATAGAAAGTTTATTATAGGTTGTCTTAACTTTATAAATCTCTTTAATTTAATATATTAGACTATAAAATATTATATAATTAATATTATAAATTTTAATTACTTTAAATTCTTTGGTATTAAATAAAAATAATACAAGTTTAAGTTTTATCAATTTAATTAACTAAACTTATTTATTTATTTTTTAAAAAGTATTATTATATATTATTTAAAAGGTTTTATAGTTTTTAGCTTATAAGTGAACAAAATAGTAATATATAAATGAATCATTGAAATGAATAAATATAAGTAGTAAAATTTATAATTAATATTACTCAAAACTATATATAAATAAATATCATCAATATAAGTAGAATATATTCATTCATTTTAATAATTCAATTAAATATTTTCGTTTTATATTTTGTAATAATAAGAGATAAAAGATAACACTTAAATTAAAGAAACATAGAATCATATATAGTATTACATCTATTTAGAGCAATTATTACTAGGTGATATAAATATCGTCTTAGTTAAGACATATAGCTTTAGTAAGCTAACTAATGAATATAAATTAGCTTTAACTATTAAAAAGTATATATAGCAGTAAAATAAAAAGGGATATAATTTCCTTTTTAACTATTACTTGAAGGTTTAAATTATAAAATATGTAATTAATAAATCATTTTATTTTACCTTCGATTATTAGGTTAATGTTTAAATAAAAGTAAATAAAATAAAGCTTATATTATAAGTAGTGCTATTTATATAGACAAAAATGGCTATTTATATAGATAGTTTATACACTACCTGCAATAATATTTATAATAATATTTTAGCGCTATAATAATAATAAATATCTTTATTAACCCTCTATTAACTTAGTTTAAAGAGATAAGTGGCTTTAAGTTTATTAAACGCCTTAGTCTTAATGGTAAAAACTATAGCCGGCTATAGTTGCCTTTAAAGCTGCTGGATTTGCCTAAACCTAACTGTAAAATCTTACCTCTGCTACTATTTCCTCTATTCAATTCTTTTAATAATTTAATCTCTTTTTTACAGGATTTTATTCTTAATAATAGCGCTAATATTAGCGCTAATAATATTGCTATTATAGTATTATGGCTTGGCATAAACGTGCCTGGCAACAGCTTATGCTGTTGCTAGTTTGTGTAGTAGAGGATAATAACTAAATAATTAATAGGAATTTTATACTTTTTATTGTATATAGGGCAGACTAATGCAGTATATAATACTATTTACTTGTAAAGAAAGTTTAAATATACTGTATATAATACTATCTAGCTTTAAGCGCTAAATAATAATAATATACTCCATCTAAAATAAAGCAGATCTAAACCGCCTAACTAATTCTAATTATCTTAGTTTTCCTGCAGTAGTATAATTTATAATATTTATTATTTTAATAGTTAATAGCTATAGAATTCAATTAACTTTTAAGCTATATTAAATAGTACCTATAGGAATAGATAAATAATATATATCTAGCAAATTAAAATAATAATTTTAATAAATTAATTTATATAATTAAATAAGCATTATAAAAGTTAATAAAAAAAGATACACTATTCTATTAATATAGTAAATCTTTAATAACCTTATATATAAAAGGCTGCATTAAAGCTATCGCTAAATGAAAGGCTAATATATAGTTATAAAAGCATTAGCTTAAAGTCTTACCTTTATTATAGACTAGATTATATTTAATATTATTTCGTATATAATATATATAGGCTAGCTTAAAGAGGCAAGATTTAATAGTAGTAGTTTTTGCTTTCATCACTTTAAAGGGAATATAAATATAATAGCTGCTGCTTTAATTAATAAAAGTATTATTAATATAGTTTGCAGAAAAAGTCTTTTAATATAATTAATATTATTTAATACCTTTTTTTTTAAATCTATTAGTAATTAATTTTTATTAATATATAAAAAGAAATTTAGGCTTTTAAATCCTGCAGTCTTTTATATTACTTTTTATAGTTTAATTAATATTTACTATAATATTAAAACTATATACTTTACTTTTATTAAATATAGGTTTAGATTTACTGCTATTTAATAACAGTAACTTTACTGTAGATGTAAAAATATATTAGTCTTAATTTTGTTATTAGATATTTTAAATAAAATAAAATTAAAAAAGATAGATATTATATTTAGATTCCTTTATTAAAGACTAGCTTATATACTTTTACTAAACTTGCCTTATAAGTAATTGAAATATTATAGGGTTATCTTTATAATATAAAAAAGCTTATAATATTAGGCGGAGAGATAATCTACTTTCAAAATTAAAAGTCTCTAGCTTATATAATATTAATTAATTTAATAATATAAATAAAGCTAATTTTTATAAAAGTTTAGGCAATACGTATTTAAATAAATAATTACTCTTTTCCTTATATTTAATATAGTTAATTTATTGTAATAATAAAGAAAAGCTTTTATAGGCTTTAAATAACTATAATATTTCTATAATAAAATTTTATTAATATTTTATAAACTTAAAAAATAACTTAAAAAACTAAAATAAAAATAAAAATATTATAATTAAATATTAAAGCTTATATTATTAAAAGTCTTAACAACTAAAAGATTGTAGCTTAAATATATATAATATTTTAAAGAGAAAGAATAAAAGCCTATTATAGTCTTTATATACCTACTGCGCAGATATATAATAAAACTGTTATTACTATAATACACGTAATAGGTAGTTAATAGAAAATAGTCTTTTACAGTATTAGCAATATAGCTTTTAATTAAAAGATAAATACTACAATATATAGTATAATAGCTAAAATAAATATAGAGATAATTATAAAGAGATTATTTTTTACAAATAATAGTGTACTTATAGAAATGTAATATTATTTATAAACGCCTTTTACTATTTATACTAGAATAGGTTATATAAAGGAAATTCGCGAAAGTATATCCCTTTTATTATATAGAAAAGTTATAAAATAGTATTAGAGTTAATGAATAATATAATAGATAAAGAAATACAGAAGACGATTTACTTTATATTAATGACTTAATAGATTTATTAATAGATTTAAAATAAATCTAAATTAAATATAAAAGGAGTTAAATATAATAATATATAACTATAAAGAATATATATAAAGCAATTTAGTTAATAGGTTTACTATAACAGTTATATATTTAGTTAAAATATATACCTTATAAACTAATAAAGCGGTAATATTTTAGATATATAATCGACTAATATGGCGACTTTATATAAAGGTTATAAAGCTACGCCTATATATTAGACTATATATTTAGCTTTTAAAGTTAAAGGAAAGGGCTATTATATAGTAAAACAGTCTATAATTAATAGTATAATAGCAGAAATAGAGAAATACTAGTAAATTTTAATAAAAAAGGCTATAATATATTAAGCCAAATACTATACTAGTAACTATAGTAATAGCTAGCTTATTAGCCTTTATTATTTTCCTTAATAGAATAACTTATAAGGGGATAATATATTTTTAGCAGTAATAGTAAAGTAAATAAAATAAATATTAATTTAAATTAATTTAATTAAAAAGCTTAGTTAAATCAATATTATATGAAACTCATTTTAATAAACTCGCTTAATTCACATTTTAATAGAAATATTAATAAATTAACGTTTTAATGTTTTAATTGCACTGCAGACTAAGCCTATATTATATATAAAGAAACTATATAGATAAAAAGCATAATATCAGTATACTTAAAAATAATAAACTAATAATCTAAAAACTTAAAGATAACCTAATATATAAAGATATCAGCAATTTCGAACTTACAATTAAAGACTTACAACAGATAAAGGACCTATCTAAGCAGGTATAGGCAGCAGTTAAATCCCTACCTATACTCCTGGATATTCCTAAACGATAATGATAATGATAATGATATACTATTAACGTCCTATAGCAAAGGCCATTAATCCCAGTAGGGCAAAAGGACGTGCTATGCTAGGTCTAACTATAGTTTTACTAATAAATATATAAACTCCCTTATATAGTATTTTATTGCCTTAACGGGTATAGTCTTTCAGCTCTACTCCTATTAGCGGGTTAAGGAGGCGCGCGAATCTTGCGTAGTGTATTAGGTAATTAAAGTCGACTTTAAAGGCTAGGCTTATTAATTTATAGGCGACTTAAAAGTAAAGCTGTAAGTAAATCCTTTATAAAGTAAAAGAGAGATAAAGGAAAGAATTAAATAATTTGTATTGCAGTTTAAAGGTGCAGTTAATTAAGCTTTTTAATAGCTCGGGTATATTTTAGTAAAGAAGCTAAATACCTGCGCTATTTAAAGGAAGTAACTATAGCTAGTCTATAGTAAATAAAAGGTTAATTTATAAATTAAAGGAGCTAGTCTTTATTGCTATATTTTACTAATCTTCCTGCAGTAAAAGATATAGTTATATACTTTCTTTTTACTGCAGCTGCAGTTTATTATTCTATTTTTACATTAAAGCGCTTATAATATTACGCAAAGTCTTTATATTAAGACTTGGCTGTTAATAAATAATAAAGCTGTTTTTATAAAATTATTAATTTTTTAAGGTATTGTAAATTGATAGTTCATTTAAATAGACAGTATATATTAAATATATTCTTATTTTATTAGCTTTTAAAGCTAATTTTTACTTTTACTTTTACTTTTTATTAAAAGAAAATAAATATAAATATAAATATTATATTAAATAATATTATATATTTATAGCTTAATTTTACTAATAAATCTATACCTTTATTGCCTTATATCTTTTCATAGCTAAAGTATTATTATATAAATATATTTTAATTATATATATTTTTAAATCTTTAAAATGTAATAAAGACTTATTATAAAGAGTTTAAAGGGGTACTTTTTAAATAATATATTATAGCTATATTATTTAGGCAGACAATAATATCCTTTATATTATTTTTATTAATTAAAGTAGCTTTAAGTCTTTTTAATACTTTAACTGCTTTATTATAAAATACCTTTTTTAAGTTAAATGAACTATATTTATTTTTAATTTCTTTATTATCTCGCTATATTAAAAAGCTATAGCCTATAGCTTTTATAGTATAGTATAAGCTGTTTATAAATATTATAGTATTTTAAAAGGCTATTATAGCTACTTAATTATTACATTCTTTAATAGCTTTAACTTTATTGCTAAAAAAAAGGGTTTAAAGTTTAATTAATTTAAAGAGAAAGGTTAATTTTAAACAGCTTTTAGTAAACTATATAGTTTACTATAACTTTATTATAGGCATTAGAGTAATATATGTATATAGGCGTTAATTAAAGTAAGTTTTATAGATTAGAAGGTATTAGTTATTTAATAATAGCAGTTTAACTGTAAATTAAAGTTTTTAGGCATTAAAGAGTTATATTATTGAAAGGATTTTATTTTTTTTATAAAATTATAAAAAGTATTTTTTATATCAAAAGGATTGCCTATACAGCTATTTTTAAAAATTAGGCTTATATAATTAAAAAGGTATAATATTTTATGTTCCTTTAAGCCTTTATATTATATTACGGCTTTATAGTAGAGTATTAATTTAATATAAATATAAACTATTTAATATATAAAATATAATATAGCTTTTCATATAGAGTTTAAAATACTGCAAAATATACTTATTATTATATAAGCCTTTATAGTTTATTTTTTAATATATAGTTTAAGGTTAAATCTTTAGTTAAAAAAAGATATTAAGCTATTTAATTCTACTTTTTTTAAAGCCAGTTCTTTTACTGTTATTATATATTATTAATAGGTTATTATAAGTATAGCGTTTTAAAAAGTATATTACTTTTATTTTTTAAACTTGAATAATATTATATTATTATTACTTTATTATTAAAGCTTTTAAAAAGTAATTATTATTTAAGCTATTATTTAATTAAAAGTATTATTAATAAAAAAGAATATTATATTATTTATATAACTAACCTTTATAGCTTACTAATAAAAGATTATTTAATTACAGCTATATAAAGTTAAATAAAGGCAGTAAATAAATAATATATTAAAGTTATATAAAGTAAGAAAAAGATTAAAAATATTAATAATCTTAAAAAAAGATTATAGTTTAAAGGAAATAGTTAAGTTATTATTTTTTATAATTTTATTTAAACTTTATGGTCTATTATACAAAAAGCCTATTAAATTATATAATTAAAGTATTAATTTATTTATAAAAATTATATTAAAGGCCTGTTACATATTAACTATAATTAAAGTAGTTATTTTATTATTATAAAAAGCTAATTTAACTTTAAAAACTAAAACTATAATTAAATTAATATTAAATTTTTTAAAGAGGGCATTAAGTTATTAAATATATGATATTTACTATTTAATTATAATATATATTAGCTTTTATATGATAAAGTATTTCAGTTTTTTATGTAAATATAGAATTAAAGAGATTAATTTTTAAGCCTTTAAAAATAAAAAATCTCTTTTCTTTAATTTAAAAATTATTATTATTTTAATTATTTTAAAGGTAAATAAATAATATATAATTTTAAAGTAAATTTTATACGGAAAAGTAAATATATATTTTAATTAGTAGCTAATAGAATATAAAAGGTTTATTATAATATTATTAATATTTAAAAATACTTTTTTTATACATATTATAACTATTACTGCTTTTTTTTATAAAACTATTATAAAAAAATAATCTACTATTATTAATTATTTAAAGTTTATAAGTCTTTAATATAATTAGCTATTATATATTTTTAAATATAATATTATAAAAGGCAATAGCCTTTTTTAAAAGGTAAAGGTTTAATTATTAATTTATAATAATAGCAGTTAAAAAATTAATTTTAATTTAATTTAATAGATTATATAAAAAATATTTTTGCTTTTATTAACTGTATTAAATATTTTTTATTAATATACCCTTTTAGTATTTTTTATTATTTTTTTAAAAGTTTTTTAAATATTATAAAAATAGGCATTTAGCAGTAAAACTATTATTCTTTTAGCTATTAAAAAAGTTTAATAGCTTTTTTTATATTTAGCTTTTTATTATAGTTTTAAAGGTAATTAATTTATTATTTTAATAAATTTATAGAAAAGAGAGAGTAGCACTTTAACTGCTTAATCTATAATTACTGCTATTAATTAAAGGGGGAGAAAAAGTAAAATCCTTTTTTGATTAAAGTTAAAAAGTATCTTTTATTATTATCTCTTTTAACTTTTAGCCCTTTAAATAGTATTAAATAATAAATTAAGGTTAAAATTACAATATTTAATATGATATAATTAAGATTAATAAATAAGTATTTTTTTAATATAGCTTTTACTAATAATATATTTAAAAAGACTAAATTAATTATATAATTTAATATATAAATTAAAGTATTTAATAAGTTAAAGAGAGAAAAGCTAGTTTTAAAGGCTTAATTAGCTATTAATATACTTTAATTATAATTATTAATTACCTACTATAAAAAGTATATAGTCTTAAAGTCTTTAATGATTATATAATTTTTAAAAATTTATTATATAAATGTAGTATTAAAGGCTTTAAATGTATTATATTTTTTATAGATATTAATAATTATAACTCTATTAATATAAATTTGAAAAAAGTTTTAAACTTTTTTAAGAAATAATTATTTAATTTAAATTATTATTATATTATTTATATATATAAAGACTTATCAGTAAATATTATAGTTTATTTAAATTATCATTTAAAAAAAGGTTTAAAATCTTTTATATTATATTATATAATACTATTTTTTAAATATTATTTATATATAGTTCTTATATTATAATAATATTATAATCTCTTTTAGCAATAAAAGTAAAAGTAGTAATATATATTAGCTTTAATTTATTACTATTAGCTTAAAATATTCTTTAAAATATGTTATTTTTTTAATTTTAATTAAACTTTTTAAGATTTATTAAAGGATTTTTAAATTATCATTTTTTAATATAGCCTTTTTCTTTATATTTAAAACTATAAAAGTCTCTTTACTACTATTATATATAATAATAAAAAGGGGCTAATAGTTATTATATTTCAAATAGTATTTAAAGGCTTAAGACTATAACGTAAATCTATTAAAATACTTCTACTTTTTATTAATTAACGTTTTATAGTTTTATAATTAAAAGGTATATTAGCTTTTTATAACTATAAAAAGGTTTAATTAAATATAATTTATATATAGCTTTATATAGCTTTAAATAGCTAATATATTAAATATTTATTAAATAGATTTATATTTTATATTTAAAGCTATTATAAAGGCAGTATTTAAAGTTCTTTTAATATATTTATTAAAAGTAAAAATCTTAATAGTTTTTATACTATAATAAAAAGGCAGTTTTTTTATATTAATTTTACTATATTACTAAACTTAAAAAAAGAAAATCTTTTATTAATTAATTTAAATAAAAAGGTAAAATTATTTTAATTTTTTAATTTTAATATAATTACTTTAAAAATTAAATATTAATTATATTTTAATTAATTTATACTTTTACTTTTAATTTAATAGCTTTAAAGTAATTTACCTTTATATTATTAAAAAAGCTTAAAATCCTTTTTAAGCAGCTTAAAACTATATATATAAACTATTATTAAATTACTTTAACTTTTATAGTATTTAAATAAATATTAATTTTATTCTTTTTATTAAAAAGCTTTTATTTAATCTTTTAATTAATGAAAGTTATTAATTATTTAATTTTTATTAATAATACTTTAAAAAAATATTAAATCTTTATTATATAATCTTTATAATTAATAATTAAATATAATATACTTTATATTTTTATATAGTTAATTATAAATTTAATTTAATAAAGATTTATAAATCTGTTTTAATATTAATTAAAGTAATTTTAATTTAATATATTTTAATTATTATTATAGTATATATTTAAATAAAATATAATATATTAAACAAGAGTTTATTATATAATTTGTTAATATAAAAGTCTTTAAAAGTATTTAATTGTAATTTAATTATAATATTATTAATATTAAAAAAGTTAATAATATTTTAAATTATTTAAATAATAATATTATATTTTTTATTTATTAAAAATTAAAATATAATATTATTAAATATTTTATAAATTATATAAAAAACTATTATTTAATTTTTAAAAAAAGCTTAGCTATTAGCTTTAATACTTTTTAAAACTTTAAAAATTTTAATTTTAATATTAAATTATATAAAAAAGATTAAAAGTAAATTCAAAAGATTAAATATTAAAAAGTTAAAGTTACTATTAATATTAACTTTTAAATTAAAGTATATTTTAATATATTAACTTTCTTTTAATAGTTAATTAAACTTAATAATAATAGTATTAATATAAAAATTTATTTTTATTTTAATAAAAATAATATTTTTTATTTCCTATTATATCTTTTTAAATATATACTCTTTTAAATTAAAGGGACTACTATTTATAAGCTTTAAAGCTATTCTAAATAGTAATTTAATACTATTAATAGTTTAATACTATTATATATAAAAACGTTAATATAAAGTGCTATAACCTACTATTATAGGAGGGAAATTATTTTTTAATTAATAGTTATTTAATAATGATTAAGCTTTAATATAGGGTAATATGGAATATAAATTACTATTTGTATAAATAGTTTATATATTACCTATAGTCTTTAATAGCAGCAATAACAGAGATACAGTTAATATTGCACTATAGCTATAAAGGTTATATATTATATATAGTAGCTGTATATAGGCTTAAAAGCCAGGGAGGGGGAAAGTCTACTAAGGCTAAGGGCATTAATTAAGCAGAAAAAGCTGAGATAAGTAAGAAAGTCTAGGATAATTAATATTTTAAATGTATTTATATAGAGTATATAGAATTATATATAAAAATATTTAAAAATACCTTTACTACCCTTTGAGCTTTTAACTTTTTTTTAACTTTTTAATAAAATAAAGATAAATATATAATTAATAAAAGGAAAATCTTTAGAAATTTAAATCTTATAAAATATATATTAGTGCGTACGCATTAAGGTTACTATATAGGACCTCTATTATATATGTTATTATATACTACTACTTTAGTTTAGATTCCTCCGTTTAGTAGTCAACTTAATAAAACTATACTTTTTCACCAACACTTTAATCCTATTATCTCGTAATTAATATCTTTATATAGGAGTAAATCTATTTAAGTTTATTCATTAATTTTATTATTATTAGATATAAAGAAACTAGGTGTTAGAGTTTTGTGCTAGTCTAGGCTTTTCCTGCTTAACTATGGCCCCTAGTTTTAATCAACTCCCTCCCCCGTCCATAGTCTTGAGCCTATAGGTATAAATATTATATAATATTAGAATTTAATACATTTATATATATTTAACTTATTTTATAAATGAATTATAATTATTTTTATTTTTATTACAAAACGTAAAAGTATATTAATTAACGTATAGTATAATGAAAAATCAAATTATAAATAATAATAAAACTATATTACTTAATATAGCTATTATTACCCTTTAATAAATAAAGTATAAAATTAAATTAACATATAATATTCATTTAACTTAATAGGTTAATTTTTATACTTAAAAAAACTTAATGATTAAATTTATAATATTAAAGACTATTAAATAAATTTATATATTAATATTAATATACGTATTAATAGTATAAACTATTAATCTAAAATAGCAAATAATTCTAAATAAAATAGCCCTCTATAGTTTATACTTTAGTTAATTCTTTTTTCTTTACTATTTTTCACCTTTCAATTTTCATTATTTAATTACCATATAGTTATTATAATATAGATTAAAAGTATTCCCTTAATAAACTTCCCTCCTATAACACTAAGTCTTAATACTTTATATTAATGTTTTTACATATAATACTACTAAACTATTAATAGCGTTTAACTGCTGCTTACAATGGCTTTAAAGCCTATAAATAGCAGTCCCTTTAACTTAAAAAAGTATATATTTAAATAAATATAATAAAAAGTAAAAAATATTATTTTTATTAAAGTAAAAATAAATTGTTATATTAATATTATTACTATTAAGCTTAATTAATTATTAAAGGAAAGCTAATATATTAAGACATACTTTAACCTAAAGTTTAATATTAATAATAACTTTAACTCTTGAATATTAAATCTTTTAAATTTACTTTTAATCTTTTTTATATAATTTATAAAATATTTAATAATATTATATTTTAATTTTTAATTTTTAATACATATAATATTATTATTTAAATAATGTAAAATATTATTACCTTTTTTAATAATAATAATACTACAATTAAATTATAATTAAATGCTTTTAAAGACGTTTATATTAATAAACTATATAACAAACTCCCTTTTAATATATTATATTTTATTTAAATATATATTATAATAAAAATAACAATATATTAAATTAAAATCTTTTTAATTAATATTAAAACAGATTTATAAATCTTTATTAAATTAAGTTCAAAATTAATTGTAAAGATTATTTAATAAAGATTTAATATTATCTTTTAAGTATTATTAATAAAAATTAATTAATTAATAATTTTAATTAATTTTAAAGTTAAAAAAAAGCTTTTTAATAAAAAAAGAAATTAATATTTACTTAAATACTATAAAAGTTAAAACAGTTTAATAATAATTTATATATATAATTTTAAACTATTTAAAGAGGATTTTAAGCTTTTTTAATAATATAAAGGTAAAATTATATTAAAGCTGTTAAATTAAAAGTAAAAATATAAATTAATAAAAATTTAATTAATTTTTAATTTTTAAAATAATTATATTAAAATTAATAAAAATAAATAATTTTCTTTAAATTTAGTAATAAAAAGTTTTCCTTTTTTAACGTTAATAGTATAGTAAAATTAATATAAAAAACTGCCTTTTTATTATGATATAAAAACTATTAAAACTTTTACCTTTAATAAATATATAAAAAAAACTTAAAATATTACCTTTATAATAGCTTTAAATATAAAATAGTTATTATATTAACTATTTAAAGCTATATAAAGCTATATATAAACTATATTTAATTAAACCTTTCTATAATTATTAGCCTTTTTTTATTATTATATATAGCAGTAATAAAAAGACTTTTATAGTTTTAAATATAAAGAAAAAGGCTATATTTAAAAATAGTAATTTTTAAGATTGTTTAATAAAATTGAAAAAACTTAATTAAAGTTAAAAAAATTAAAATATTTTAAAACATATTTTAAATTAATATAAATAACTGAAAGCTAATATATAATATAACCTTTACTTTTATAATTTAAAAAAACTATTATATTATTATAATATAAAAATTATATATAACTATTAGTTAAAAGGGATACTATTATACAATATAATATAAAGAATTTTAAATTTTCTTTTTAATAATAATTTAAATAAACTATAATATTTATTTCTAAATTTTTATATATATAAATAAAAAATAAAAGTTTAAGTTAAATAACTATGTATTAAAGCTATTTAAAACTTTTTTAAATCTATATTAATAAAATTATAACTATTAATATTTATAAAAAATATAATATATGTAAAGCCTTTAATATTTTATTTATATAGCTAATTATTAAAAACTATATAATAATTCAAGACTTTAATACTATATATTCTTTATAGTAAATAATTGATAACAGCAATTAAAGGATATTAATAATTAAGTAAGCCTTTAAAATTAACTTTTTTCTCTTTAATATTATTCAAAAGGCTAAAAGTTAAAAAGGATAATAAAACATAATATTCTTTTTAATTAATAATAATAGCTATAAATTAAATAATTAAAGTATTACTTTTTTTATAAATCTATTAAAATAATAAATTATATTTTTATAATAATATTATTGAAAAAATAATAGTCATAATATATATTAAAATATACCTTTAATTATTAATATTATTATAATAAACTTTTTCTATTTTTCTCAATAATTAAAGAATATATTTATTCTCTCTATAAAACTTACTTTAAAATTAAATATTATATATCTACTTTTAAATTCATTAAAATAATAATAATTTTTGAATTAAAAAATTCTTTTTTCATTAAACAGTTCTATTTATATAGATAAATATTACTATTTATATAGATAGTCTATACATTACCCGCAAAAATCTCCTTATAGTTCTTTATACTCTGCAACTTAATTCTTTATATAATAGCTATTTAGAGTATATTAAATTACTTTAAATTTAAATAATAAATCTTTATTACCCCTTTTATCCACGTATATAAAGGATAACTATTCCCTAACTATATAGCTGGCAGAATTTTATTAATCCCCTCTTTAATGAGATCAAAGCCAGTTATCTCTTTAGATTAACTTAATAGAGGGTTAATAGGGATGTCCATTATTGTAACGGCGCTGATAATGTTACTGTAGTGGTGTTATTGCTGTAGTTCAAGTTACAGAGTGTAAAGAGCTATGGCGAGATTTTTACGGGTAGCGCACAGACGATCTATATAAACAGCAATTTTTATCTATATAAATGGCATTACTTTTTTTATTTTTAAAAGTTTAAAAGTTAATTTCTTTTTTTTATATTAAGAGAAAAAACTTAAATACTTTAATATATAAAAAATAATATATACTATAATTAAATACTAAATATTATATAAAAAATAAACTAAAACCTTTTTGAAAGATTTAATATTAGTTTAATTATAGCTTTAATTTAGAAAATTAAATTCACTTTTTATAATAATAAAATAATTACTTTAATTGTAGTTAATATTTAAAAGACTTTTAATATAATCTTTATAAATAAATTAATATTTTAATTATATAAATGAAGTTAATTTAATTATATAATTTAATACATATTATTTTATTATATATTATAAAATATAAATAAAATTATTAAAAATTATTAAAATTGTTATTTTTATTTTTATTCTATAAAGCTTTAATATATTATTTCTTTACTGCCTGTATTTAATTTTCAGTAATAGTAATTAAATAACTTTTATTAAAAAGCTATAAAGGTTTAATTATAAATAATATCATATTTATTAATTGAAAGCTTAACTTGAAAATATATATAATAAATAAATCATAAAAGTTTCTATAATAATAAATATATTTTATAATATTTTAAGCTTTATATGAAAACTATATCATATTTTATATATTAAATACTCTATATATATATTAAATTAATACTCTGTTATAAAGTAAAAATAGAATATAAAGGCTTAAAAGTATACGAAATATAATACCTTTTTTACAATATAAATTTAATTTTTAAAACAGTTGTATAAGTAATCCTTTTAATATAAAAATAACTTTTATTTTAATTTTATATAAAAAAAGTAAAATCCGTTTAATAATATATCTTTTTAATATTAAAAAGCTTTAATCTATAATTAAATTATTATTATTAAACAATTAATACCTATAAATTTATAAAAGCTATTTTAATTAATATCTATACAAATAAACCACTTTAATATTAATAATAAAGTTATAAAAAATTATATAATTTATTAAAAGCTGCTTAAATTTCTTTTTTTTCTTTAAATTAATCAAATTTTAAATCCTTTTTCTAAATAATAAAGTTAAAGCTGTTAAAGAATTTTAGAAATTCAATAACTATACTAGCCTTTTAAAATATAATAATATTTTTAAATAACTTATATTATATGATAAAACCTATTAACGATAGCCTCTTAATATAATATAATAGTAGAAGAATTGAAATAAATATAATTAATTCAATTTAATAAAACTATTTAATAGTAAAGTAGTTAAAGTATTAAAAAGACTTAAAGTTACTTTAATCAATACTAATAATATAAAAAATATCATTGTTTATATATATAATATAGCTACAATATACTATTTGAAAAGTATATTTTTAAACTTTTTATAATAAATCTTTATTAAGCTTCAAAGACTTAAAAACATATATAATAAACAGATATATATATAATAATATTTAAACTATAAAAAGAATAAAGTAATAAAGCTATATATTAATTAATCAAATTAAACTATGAATAATTAATATTATATTAATATGATACTTATATTTACCTTTTTGAATATAATATTAAAGTTAAAGTTAAAGTTTAATGTTAAAAGCTGATAAAAGAAATATATATTTAATATATACTATTTATTTAACTTATAACTTAATTTAAAATACTTTAAAAAACTAATAACATTATAAAAGCTTTTTTATTGTTTTTAACTCTTACGCTTTAATATAAAGACTTTATATACTACGATAAATACTTTTAATATAAAAATATAATAATAAATTATAATTATAGTAAAAAGGTATTAAATTATATCTTTTACTGCAGCAAAATTAATTAAATATGATAATGAAGACTAGCCCTTTTAATTTATAAATTAATCTTTTATTTATTAAAGACTAGCTATAACCATTTCCTTTAAACAATGTAGGCCTTCAATCTCTTTATTAAAATATACCTGCACTATTAGGAAGTTGAATTAACTATAATATAAAGCTTTAATGATAATTATTAATTTTTTTCCTTTATTGCCTTTTTACTTTATAAAGGATTTACTTACAGTTTACCTTCAAGTTACCTATAAATTAATAAAGTTAGCTATGAAGGTTAACTTTAATTACTTAATATACTTTATATAGATTATATACTTTTTTAACCTATTAATAAAAGTAAAGTTAAAAGACTATACCTACTAAAGCAATAAAATGCTATATAAAGGAGCTTATATATTTATTAATAATACCATATAGCTAGACCTAGTATAGTATATCGTTTTACCCTACTAGGATTAGTAGCCTTTACAACAGGATATTCATAGTATATTAATCAATCAATCATAAATATAATTATAATAATTAATCTTTTTGAAAAGTATAATATATTTAATAGCTTTATAGTTTTATTTATATAATTAATTATTAGAATTTATATAATAATAAAGGACTTTAATACTTTGTATTATATATTATATGCAATTAATAATTAAACTTAAAATATATTAATAGGGAATAGTTTGTAACCTTTCCCTTTCTTTGCTTATAGCAGTATTTATAAATTAAATACTTAAAGCTTCATTATTACTTTTCAATAAATTAATTAACATAATAAAATTTTATTCAATTAATTACCTTTAAAATTATAATAAGGGATTAAATATTAAGAAAGCTATTGAGTTTTTCCTAACTTTTGAATAAACTATAACCTTACTATAGAATATCTATTTTTATAATATTGAAAAGTCTTTTAGGAAAACAAAAAAGAATATTAAATAAGTATATTAATAAAATATAATTAATATAATTAATATAATTAATATAATTAATATAATTAATATAATTAATATAATTAATATAATTAAATAAAATAAAAGAATTCTTTTATATAGCCTATTAGGCTAAGCTATTATTAATCTTTTGATTACTATTATTATAAAGAATTAACATTTTACCCCTTATAAAAAAGGCTATAGACCTTTATAATGTTATATTTAAAAAATATTTAAACTTTAATTAAGTAACAATAATATATTAAACTCCTTTTAATAGTTTTATATAATAAAGTAATAGTAATTATAATATATTTTAAAAAAGTATTTTTAAATATTAACAATATTATTATAAAACTCTTATAATTTTATGAATTAATAATTAAAAAATATATCTATACCTTTTCTAACATTTACTTTAAAATTGAATATTACTCTTTCACTTTTAAATTAATTAAAACAATAATAACCTTCAAGTCAAATAAAAAGATTTATTATTTCAAAAGTATAAATCTTTTTTCCTTTTATATTTAAATAAAAGGCTAGAACGCTGTATTACATAAGCGATAATATATACAACAATTATATGTTAAATTTTGTATCTCAAGTAAATTAATACTTTCTTTAAAACATTTTGTATAAACTTAATTATAGCTTTCACGTATAAAATCAAATTAACTTTCTATAATAATAAAGTAATTACTTTTATAATACTTAAAAGTTAAAGGACTTTTAATATAGTCTTCATTATTAAGCCAATACTTTCATTATAAACATAAAAATAGCTTTCTTTTTAACAAACTATCAAGATTTAATTATATAAGTTATGTAGTATTTGTATTTATTAATCATTCCTTTAATTATAACAATTTAAGTAATAGCTGTAGGTTAAGGGTTTAATAATAAAGTAAAAATGCTATTATATTATTTAATTTAAAAAGGATGAAAGTAATAAACTTTTTAAAAATTTATTTGTAGTATAACCTCCCAAAAAATATAATAACATCAGAAAAATAGCTTTGAAAAAAGGCAATCAAATAGCTAAGTGTATTTTTAAACTAAAAGGTAAACTTGAAAATATATATTAAAGAATAAGCTAGAAAGGCCTATATGGTAATAAGTATACTATATAGTATTTAAAAGTCTATTTAAAAAGTAGGTGTACATTTTATATACGAACCAGTTTATCAATATTAAGCTAATGCTTCTTTGTAACCTAAAGGTATAGTATAAAGGGCTAACAGTATATAGAATATAAGACCTTATTAATTATATAAGTTGAATCTTTAAGACGACTATATAATGTATCTTTTTAATATCAAAGATCAATTTTATTATAATGTTATACAAAGGGAGTAAAATCCTCTAAATATATAACTCTTTAATATATAAAAGCTTTGATTTATAGTTAAACTGCTAGTATTAAATAGTTAATATCTTTTGATTTATAAAATTTAATGAAATTAATACCTATAGCATAGATGTGCCTGGCAACAGCGCAATGCTGTTCCCAATTTATAGTAGATTATCATAACTAGGTAGCCTCTCGCCGTTCTGACCTTAATTTAATTTCTTTATACTTACTTTTTTACCTCTTAATACAAGCCTTTAATTACGTTTATAATAATTAGTAGCAATTTTATACTTTTTATTGCATGTAGGGCAGACTAACGCGGTATATAATATCATTTAATTGCAAAGATAGTTTAAACACACTGCAATACCACCTAGCCTTAGGCGCCAACAACAACCACAACCATACACCTTATCCAGAATAGAGCGGATCTAAGCAGCCTCACTAATTCCAACTATCCTGGCCTTCCTGCAGCAGTATAACTTACAATATCTGTTATTTCAACAGCTGGCGGCTGCAGAATTCGATAAGCTTTTAAGCTATACTGAGCGACACCTACCGAAACAGGCGACGAATAAATATCCCGCAAGCTGGGACAACAATCCTAATGAACCAATCTATGCAATTAAATAAGCGTTATAAAAGCTGATAGAAGGAGATGAACTTTTCCACCGACGCATCGAGTTTTCAGCAACCCCAAGCACAAAAGGCCGCATTAAGGCGGTCGCCAGACAAGAGTCCGATACGTGTTCACGAAGGCACCAACAATTAATAATTATCAAGGTGATTAAAGGCTAGTATTAAAAAGTAACAAAGTAAATCTAAAGAAATTAATTAAAGTTAGAACAATAAAGGGCTACCTAGTTATTATTATCTACTATAAAGTAGCAATAGCTTAAGCTGTTATTAGGCACGTCTATGCCATTGAATATTACTAATACTTGATATAAAGGGATCTCTTGTTATTTATATTATAGTCTAATACTATATTAGTCTAGGTCTCTCTTTTTATCGATTGGCCTAATTAAATTAAATATTTTCACTAATATGTTGGATTATATGAAATAGTTATAGTACCATATATTGTTTTTCTTAATTAAAATTCAACGTTTTTTTGCAGTGCTGCTATAATATATAAAGTAATCTATAAAGTAATTTAATTCATCTGCTCAAACCAACATAATCAATTAACATACATAATCTTAAATAACTTTATTTATTACTACTAGCATTGGTATGTATTTATTTTGATTGGCTAGTTATATAGTATACCCTTCTTACTTAATAAACTAAAGATTAAAGATAGTTCTGTCTAATAAATACTAACTAATACCTGTTGAAAAATAAAATAAACTATATCTAATTTATATATATTTATACATAATATATAAACTAGATAACATTGTTGACAGTTATCAATATATAAACCGGAGTAGTAGCTTTTATAGCCATGAATAATACTATTAATATATTTAATGTTAAAATTCAATAGTCTATTAAGAAAATGTTGAAGTTAAGATTGAAAAGGGAAATAGAAGAAGTTGAATAATTTCAACGGCATCAAACGGATGCTCAAAATGTATGAAACTAATATCAAATAACTGAAAGACTACGTAATAGTATTCAAATAAATGAAAATTACTGTAAGAACAGAGAGTTTATACTTAACTCCGAAATTCTTTGAGTAACCCAATCAATTAATAAAGTAACTTTAAAAAGTTAATAAAAGATCAATTAATTATTGAAATCTTTTAATATAAAGAGTTTATTTCAGTTTTATTAATATTTCTAACTAAACTTTCTTTAGCTTTTAAAAAAAGTATTATCTTTACTGCTTTCATAATCTTTAATATATTAACTCTCTTTACCTATCTTAAAAGTATTTATAAACATATAAAGAATATTTTAATATTTTCAAATTAATGTTAATAAAAAAAGCTATTTTAAAAAAGAATTGTTATTGAAAGACTATTTAATTAAAACTTTAATAATTTATTTGAATTTAAAATAAAAAAGTGTAAAGTAAATAAAGAGGTTCTATGCTTCAAAGTATAAAATTTAACCCTTTTTAACCCTCTAATTGAACAAGTTATTTTATTATATACGTATCTTAATAGTAATACTTTTTATATTTATGATAAGTGAAGTTAAAGGAAGGTTACGTTTTTTAATAGAATATACAAAATGCTTTTTAACAAGCTCCTTTTATTAATACTTTGGAAAATGTTTAAAGTATTAAGGTATTAATGTAGATTAATCTTTCAAATAACTTTCAATAGTAAAAATACTTTTTAGTTTTTGAAAGGTTATAGATAGAAAATAAAAGATAAAGAATCTTATTACTATAAACTTATCAAAATATAGCCTATAATAAATTAACTACTTTAATATTAAGACTTTTATTCAGAGAATTACTATTTATATACACGCATATGTCTATTTATATATAACTTTTCAATTTGCCCCACTTTCCTCGCGGCCTATACCCCGCCACTAAAATCTAATATATATTAATAGAATAATATAAATAAATTAAAATGCGCTAATAATAGGAAATATAGTAAAGCGCACGCAACTATATTATTATTAACTTATTTAAATAAAATCTTTAATTACTGCTTTTTAGTTATTGGCTTAACGGCTATATATACTTTAGCTTTCTTATATACTCCTTTATATAGCTTATAGTATAGTATCTTATATAGCCAGGATAACCTCTTTAAATTTTATACTTATTATATTATTACATTATACCCTGCTTTAGCTATAAGGCTAACTATAAGGCTAACTTTATAGTTAGCTTTAACTATTACTTTAAAAAGCCTATAATAAAGCTATTATAGCCCTATTTTAGCTTTAGCTTTATAAAAACTATAATGCCTATATTTTTTTATTACTTTATATAGCAGGCTGTAACTTTTATAGTATTTACAGTTTATTAACCTTAAACTATAAAAGGTTTTAATATATACTAGCACTTAGTCTTATTATCCTTTACCTTTAATTTTAGCTAAGTTATTTAAACTAATAAGGCCAGCTAAATTATATGGTATTAAGCTAAGTATTAAAGTTAAAGGCGGTATAGGTAATTTAAAGGCTTAAAGGCAATATAAAAGTGCTATTTTAAAGGATGCAAGGCCGGCTATAAAGGTTTTTAACGATAGCTAGGTTATAGATTTAAAAGAGGGGTTAATTAAAGTCTAATAGCTTTTAAAGCTATTACTATAACTATATATCGCTTATTAAAACTATTATTTTAGCTAAAAGTTATTAAAGGATAATATGTTTATAAAGGAGTATATACTGCTATATAAAATAGCTAATATAAAGGGGCAATAATATTAAATTAAGCTCTTTCTTTAATAGCATTATAGTTAAAGTAAAGTAGTATTAATATACAGAAAATTATATAATATTATATATAACTATAATATTAATACTTTTAAACCATTAGTAAATAATATATTTATTATATAATTTTATTACTATTTTTATAATTTATTAAATATAAATATACTTTTTAGTTTTAATTATTTTAATAAAAGTATTATAAAAATATAAAAAGTCTATTAGATTTATTAATAAATAAAACTTTAAATTCTTATAAGCGCTTTAAATTAAGCTATTAACTTATTAGTTAAAGTTGCAATATTTATTAATATAGCATTTTACCTATTAATGCTGCTATAATATATATTTATAAGAAATATACTATGAAATACTACTTTAATACTTAAAATATATATCTTTTATTACCTGCTAAGTATATTTAAAGTTATCCTCTTTTTTAGCTAAAATAATATATCTTTATATTTAAAATATATTATTATAGCTTTATATAATACTCATAGCTATAAAAGGTAAAAGGCTAGCTTTAAAAGTATTTTATATATTTTATTAGTTGCAGATAATACTATTATTAAACGTATATAGCTTATTAGGTTTATTAAAGTTATTAAAGTTATTAAAGTTATTAAAGTTATTAAAGTTATTAAAGTTATTAAAGTTATTAAAGTTATTATTACTATTAAAATCTTTTTAATTTTAATTAAATTTTAACTTATATTTATATTAATATAAAAGATATAAAGTTATTATTATATATAAAGGAAAACTTTTTAAGGCATTTTTAAGGGTAGACTTGTAATTTATAATAGCAACTATTAATTTAAGCGCTTTTATTTATTAATAGAGGCAATTAAATTGCTTATAACGCTATTAATAGCCCTTTTATTTTTTAATATTTATAAAGTTAAATGCAAAATTGATTTAATATTAATAATTAATTACTTTAATAACTTAAAATAAATATATTTTAAATTAATCAATTTTATATATACTATTAAAGCTAAAGACCTTTAAAAAACACTTTTATATTACCTTATATTAAAGATAAATCTGAAAGATATTTATAATGCAATTATTTTTATTATATTTAATATAATATTTAATATTGCTACATTAAAGTAATTAGATAAAAGTTCAAGTAGCAGTTATACCTTTAAAAGCTTTTTACAGCAGTTATTAATAATTATGATCTATACTATATATTTAAAAGTAGGCTTATAGTATTTTTAACTACTTATATATAATTAAGTCTATCTTTTAAGCTTTAATACTTTTACTTTTAGTAATACTTCATTTAATTTCTTTCTGCTTATTAATCTGCTAATAATAAATATTATATATAAATAAATTAAAGGAAAGGTTATAATTATAATAGTTATTAAATATTCAATAAAACTACTTTTAATTAGTTTTATGAATAGTTAAAGTAGTAATAGTATAGTAATAGCTAATATACTACAATGCAACTTTATAAACGCTTATAAAGGTAAAAGGGCGCTATTTACTATAATTATAAATAAAAATAATATAATTTAATTAACTTTTATTATTAAAGTTATATTTACTGCTATTAAACCTTTTAATAATAGTAGCACTATTATTGCAATAAAAGGATTATAAAAAGTTATATAATTCTTTATAAAAGTCGAAAGGTTTAAAGGCAGTGGCAGTAGGATCTTTTCTTTATCCTCCTCCTTTTTATTAGGCAGGGTATTAGCTAGTTTATTTACTAGCTGTTTAGCTAAGTTATTGCAGTCTTTATTTGGGCTATCGAGATTATTAAAGATAAAGTTAATATCTATAGCAGCTGCAGGTAATATAGGCAGGCTATAAGGTTAAATAATAATAGCTTTAGAAATTCGGTATATAAAAAGATTTCGGTAAGCAGCGAAATTATAAAGCTATAAAACTATATTTTATAAGGAATTTTAATCAGCTTTTATTTAAGTTTATAATTTAGTATATAAAATTAGGCTTAGTATATAGGATATAAAGAATCAGTTAAAAATTAAGCGGGGTAAATTTAAAAGTTATATGCAAATAGAAACATGCGTATATGTAAATAGTAATTTTCTTTATTGAAAGGTTAATAAAAAAATAAAAGATAGTAATATTATATTTTTAAAATATTATTAGTGTAATACTATTCAAGCTACTTAAATAAAGAATAGCTTATAAGGAAAGTAAAGTAATTAATAATTTTAAAGAGTTATATATATTAAAGTTTATATATTTTCCTATAATAAACTGTCTATAATATTAAATATTTAAAGAGTTTATTTTTAAAAGTCAATTAAAATGCCTTTTAAAATTAAGGTAATATTGAATTTATTTTAAATAAAATTAAAATTAATTATAAAAAGATAAAAAAATAATAGCTTAAATCTATAAAGTTAATGAAAGCTTCATAGCGTAAGAACTAAATAAAACCTTTAACTAAAAAGTTTAATAAATTAATTATTTCACTGCTTTAAAAAAGAGAATTACTATTTATATATATATTTTAAATTAACTTTACTTTGCCTGCTGCCTATACCCTACTATTAAAGTTTAATATATATTAAGAGGATAATATAAATAAATTAAAATATATTTATTATAGGAAATAAATTAAAGTATATATAATTATATTATTATTAATTTATAATATAAAATCTTTAATTTATACTTTTTATCTATTAGCTTACTAGCTATATTATACTTTAACCCTTTTATATATTCTTTTATACAGCTAATAGTATAGTATCTGAAATAGCTACAATAACCTTTTAAAGTTTTATATTTTATTATATTATAAAACCTAGAATAATAATAATATAGCTATTTTACCTTAATTATAAAGTTAATAACAAACTTAACTCCATAGTTAACTTTGACTATTACTTTAAAAACTCTATTATAAAGCTACTATAGCGTTACTTTAACTTTAACTTTATAAAGACCATAATATTTATATATTTTTTGAATTAAAATTATAATATTTATTAATATAATAGTTTATTTAAGAATACTATTATAACATATATTTATAATATATATATCATAAAATACTATGTTAATACTCAAAATAAATATCTTCTATTGCCTATTAAATATATTTGAATTCTTTTCAATAAAAATAATATACATTTATACTTAAAACATATTATTATAGCTTTATACATTATTTTTAGTTATAAAAAGTAAAAGGCTAGCTATAGATATATTTTATATATTTTATAAACTATAAATAACATTATTAAAAATATATAATTTATTAAAATTATTAAAATTATTAAACATCTTTTTATTGTAATTGAATTATATATTTATATATTTATATTAATACAAAGAAATAGAGTTATTACTATATATTAAATAAGATTTTATTTAAACTCTTTTTAAATAAAGATTTTTTATTTATGATTATAACTATTAATTTAGATACTTTAATCTATTAATAAAAGTAATAAAATTATTTTAAAAGTAATTAATAGCTTTTTTATGTTTTTATATTTATTAAATTCATCAAAAATCAACAGTTAATAAGCTTAAATTAAATTAATAGATATATATTATTTGAATGAAAAACCTTTAAGAATAAATTTATAAATGTTTATAATAATAGAAAAGTATTATTTATTATAAACATAACTAAAAATAATATAATTTAATTAACTTTTATTATTAAAGTTAGATTTACTGCTCTTAAACCTTTTCATAATAATAGCACTATTATTATAATAAAAGGATTATAAAACCTTATCTAGTTTTTTATAAAAGTTTAAAAACTATTAAGGCAGCAGCAGTAAACTCTCTTCTTTATTATCCTCCTTTTTATTACGTAAAATATTAGCTAATTTATCTGCTAGCTACTTAGCCAAGTTAGTATAGCCTTTATTTAAGCTATGAAAATTATTAAAGATAAAGTTAATATTTCTAGCAGCTGCAGGTAATATAGATAGGCAGGCTATAAAGTTAAATAATAATAGCTTTAGAAATTTAATACATAAAAAGAATTTAATAGTCAGCAAAATTATAAAGCTATAAAGTTATAATCTATAAAGAATTTTAATTAGCTTTTATTTAAGTTCAGAATTCACTATATAGAATTAGGTTTGGCGTAGAGGATGCAGGAAATCAGCTAAAGGTTAAGTGGGGCAAATATGAAAGTTGTATGTAAATAGAAATATATATGTATATAAACAGTAATTTTAATTTAATTTACTTTTACTGTAAATAAAGTTGTAATGTATATTAGCGGCTGATTTAAAAAAGAAGGGTTTAATAATAGTAGTCTCTGCCCTTTAAAAGGCAGTATAGATAGAATGAATACTGGTTTTATTAGCAGGAGCGTTATTAATGCAGTCTTAAAGCAAAAGGGTATCTAATATAGTTTATGCTATCTAATACTTTATCCTTAATCCTATTAATATTTAAATTTTTCTATAAAATGTTTAGTGTATTAAACTTAATCTTTCAGATTTACTACTTAATATACAATAATATTATTTACTATAATATTAAAGCTATATATGTTACTTTTATAAATATAAGTTTAAAATGCCTGCTATTTATTAGCAGTAATTTTACTCTAAAGTTAAATAGTTGATTGAAGGATATATTAATGTTAATTCCATTATTAAACATTTCAAGTAAAATAGATTTAGCCAGTTTAATATTACACTTAAGTTTTGACTATTGAACATAGATTAATATAAATGAACTGCCCGGTCAATATAAGCGATACAATCACAAAAGTGATCAATAGTCAATGTTAGAAGGTAAAAAAGGTAAATATAGAGAAGCTCACTAACGTAAAAACTATCTATTAATTATATTTTTATTTATTTATTATGTTTTACTAGAATTATACCTTCATTACATTAAATATTATAATCTATAACTATTTATATAAACCTCCCTATTACTTTATTATCGTTTATATATATATACCCCTTTAAAACTTATAATTTCTTTTTTAATTATTTAATTAATTTTTAAAAATAAATAGTTTATTATATATAATAGTTTTAGTCTATACTTTAATATTAATAAAGTCTTTATAATATAATTATATATATTAATATTATTTAAAGCAGTGAAAAAGGCTTTATTAAATATATTTATATTATATTATAAAAAATAATACCTTTTATAGTATTTTTTTATTATTAGAAAATCTACTGTTATATATTCCTTTATAATAATATCCTATTAAATAATATTATATATATTTCCTATATTATAATTAAATTCTTTTATAGTATTTAAATATATATTATAATTAATTTTTAATAAAAAGTTTAAAAATTCACTATTACTATATATAATATTTTATATAAGATAAAGGTATTTATAACTTTAAAGAAATTTAATATTATAAGAAAATATTAATTTTAAAAAGGTTTTAAATTTATTATTACAACTTTATTAAATTAATATAAAGGCAATACTATTATTATAACTGCTATTATTTTATATTTAAAATCTTTTTTAATGTTTATATATATTAATTATAGTTTAACTTTAAGAATTTATATATTTAACTAAAACTTTAATTAATCTTTATCTGCAATTAAAGTAAAGTATTAAATATTAACTAATATTTAAAAAGCTATAGTCTATAAATTAGCCTATAAATATATATTATATAAAATATAAATATATACTATAAACTCCTTTAATTTTATACTTTTATAAATTAAGCGCGCTTTAATTATTCAATTTATATCCTTTATTATTACTTTTATTAAATATTATCTTATTAATTTTAAATAATTAAATACTATTTATTAAATAATAAACTATATATTATATATAAAATATTTTATTCCCTTTAAATTTAATATCTTTTTTATATAAACTTTTAATATTTTTAAGAATTATTATAAAATATTACTACTATTAAATACTTTATAATATAAATAGCACTCTAAACGCTTAAGAATTTCTAAAAGTATAAATAAAGATTTAATAATTATTTATATTTACTTTAATAAATCCTTTATTTATTATAAATCTTTAAATATAAGCTTAAAATCGCCTATATTATTATATATTAAGTTATTTTTAAATTTTTAAATCATAATATTATTATCTTTAAATACTTTAATATTATATTTTTTATTTATACGATTATCTTTATAGCCTATATAAACTTAATCTGCAGTATAGCTTAAACGCTAAAACTTTAATTTATTAATATTTCTATTAAAGCATTAATTAAGCGAATGTATTAAAATTAATTTCCTGTGATATTTATTTAATTACTTTTTTTAATTAAATTAATTTAAATTAATATTTAATTTATTTAATTTATTAATACCTTTAAAATATATTATCCTTTTATAAATTATTGCATTAAAGAAAATAATAAAAGCTAGTAAGCTAGCTATAATTGCAATTATTAATATACTATTTAGTTTAATATATTATAGCTCCTTTATTAAAGTTTATTAATATTTCTTCATCTCTATTATTATACTATTAATAATAGATTATCCCGCTATATAATAGCCTTTTTTTAACTTTAATAATTAAATATCAAGTTTAATATATAGGCGCAGCTTTATAACCTTTATATAAAGTTATAAAGCTAATTAATTATATATTTATAATATTACTGCTTTATTAAATTATAAATTATATACTTTAACTAAATATATAACTATTATAGTAAATTTATACATTAAATCGCTTTATATATATTCCTTATAGTTATATATTATTATATTTAGCTAATATTATATTTAGCTATTATTATATTTAGCTAATATTATATTTAGCTAATATTATATTTAGCTTATATTTATTTTAAATTTATTTATAAGTATATTCATCTATTAATAAAAAGTAAGCTTCTTTTTATATTCATTTATTTATTATATTAATAATTAACTTTAATATTATTTTATAGCCTTTCTGCGCAATAAAAAAATATACTTTTATAAATCTCCTTTATATAGCCTATAATGGTATAATTGCAAAAAGCGTCTATAAATAGTATTATATCTTTATAGATATATTATCCTCTATAAAAAATAATCTCTTTTTTTTTAACCATTTAGCTAAAAAAAAACTAATTACTTTTAATTTAAATTTAGTTACTTATTATTTTAAATATTATTATCTATAATTATAGTCTTTATTTAATAATATATTTAATTAATGTAAAAATATATTATTCTTTTTATACTTTTTTCTTTTTTAGCAATATTAATATATATATTATTTATCAAATAAAGTAAATAAAAAATCTATAAAGTTATTTTTATATTTATTTTAGCTATTATATTATTTACTATAATAGCAGTCTTTTAATTAAACGCAGTATTATTAATACTATAAATAACTATTATCTATTAACTGTTTATTATATATATTATTATAATAATAGTTTTATTATATCCTTAAATAGTAGGTATATTAAAACCTTTATAATAAATTTTTACTTTATTTTTTGAAAGTATTATCTTTATTTCAATTACTTTTTACTATTTACTAAAATCCTTTATAATATAAACTTTAGTTCCCTATTATAACGCCTTTATCCCAGCTTTTATTTTTTAAGTTATTTTTTAAATCTATTAAATATCAATATAATTCTTTTAAGGAAATATTATAGTTATTTAAAGCTTAAAAAAGCTCCTCTTTATTATTTAAATAAGCTAATTATAGTAATATAAAAAGATAGTTATTTATTTAAATAAATATTTCCTATACTTTTATTAAAACTAGCTTTATTTATTTAATTAACTTAATTAATATTATATAAGCTGGGGACCTTTAATTCTTAAAATAAATCCTCCCTTTACCTACTATTACAAGCTTTTTTATATTATAAAAATAAAAATATAATATTATTTCTGCCTATAAAGTAACTTTAATTAAAGTATATAAGCTAATTCTCTATAAAGGAATTTAAATATAATATAAATCCTTTTAGATTTAAAATATTTAAAATATTTAATAATAAATATTAAATTAATATATTTATATTTATAGTAGAGTTATTAATATTAGGTAATTATATATTTAAAGTTATATTTAAAGAGGGTAAACTATATAATTTTAATATTATTGCGGATATTAATTAAAGGGTAAAAAGTAATATAAAGGACTGTAGAATTTAAAAGATTAAATTTCTTTTTATATATTAATAAAAATTAATTGCTAATAGATTTAAAAAGGAGGTATTAAATAGTATTAACTGCATTAAAAGACTTTTTCTGTAAAATTATATTAATAATACTTTTATTAATTGAAGCAGTAATCGCTATATTTAAAGTCCTTTTAAAGTAATAAAAGTAAAGACTATTACTGTTAGGATTTGCCTCCTTAAGCTAGTTTATACTTATTATATAATTAATAATATTAAATATAATTTAATTTATAGTAAAAGTAAAACTTTAAGCTAATACTTTTATATTTATATATTAGCCTTTTAATTAGCGATAACTGTAATATAGCCTTTTATATATAAAATTACTATAGATTTAATATATTAATAAAAAAGGTTATCTTTATCTTTTAATTTTTAAAGCACCCATTTAATTATATAGATTAATTTATTAAAATTATTATCTTAGCTTATTAAATATATACTAGTCGTTTATTCCTATAAATATTGTTTAATATAGCTGAAAAGTTTATTAAATTCTGCAGCTGTTAATTATTAAAATTATAAATATTATAAATTATACTACTGTAAAAATATTAAAATAGTTAAAATTAATTAAGCGGCTTAAATCTACTCTATTTTATTATTATTATTATTATTATTATTATTATTATTATTATTATTATTATTATTATTATTATTATTATTATTATTA